>JACCGJ010024552.1:0-25672 GCA_013407085.1 Atriophallophorus winterbourni
ATCAAATCATCTACCAGGATTCAGGTCACTTGCGTTCTAATACTGGTTGCGTTAGCAATCATAACACAACACTCCTAGATTCTTCCGAGAATACTGAATCAGATGAAACTGTCAGACGTTCGGAAATACTGAAGAACAAACCTATTCAAGATTACACAAATCCGAGGGCGTTTGTGAACTGCGGTGGACGTGGTGATTGTTCGAATAACAATCAATAATACTGCTATTCATATTCTCATTGTTAAACTTATATGCATCAATATATACCTCGTTATTCGAATACTGAGTGTGGTTTATTCTCACTGCTATTCTTGGGTTGGTAGCTTCATTCAATACAATACAATACTATTCATTACAATTTCTTACTACTAAACCAAGTTTGGATTTCAAAATGCTCGAGTTACGTACATTTTTAGCTTTACAGCTGTTGTGAGTGATAATGGGACCTACTTCTCTGGTCCACCTGTTACTCGTTGGCTACATCCAAATGAAGAGCACGTGATTGCAAGTCTCACTTATGAAGCTCCATTTGGACTCAGTGCCCACTTATTTATAACGTTTGCTTATATTTGCCAGGCAATCAGAACAAGTTACATTCACAAGGTGATTAGAAAAATTGACTTTCCACAACTTAAAACTACTCCTTTGAACGCCAAAGACCCTGGTCTTAAGTCCGACAACGTGCACGATCAGTGGCAGTGGATGATAAACGAACTTAAATTTGCCGTTGAAATGCACTCTCATCTTGTTCCAAAGGTGTGAAAAAATGGATATACGTTTAAGCTGAGAAGAAGAAGAAGAAAATGGTCGACCTTGCGAAATGTTGCATGGCGGGCTCATCGACATGATACCACTGTTAAGAGTTCGGAGACATTCCTTTTGCTGAGAAATAAGGTAAACTAACTGAAAAACTGAATTATCAAAATCATTTACTCGATAAAATGGAATCAAACCCCAAAATTCTCTACCAGATCATGAATAACCGGTCAAGGGTGAAACCAGGAGTTGCCGCTCTAAAGACAAGTGATGGAACAACAACCACAGCAGCGCAATCTAGCCCATTTCTAGTCCACTGTCTTCAGCCCACGAAACACCGTTACCTGTCCCTTAACTCATCTCAAAGGAAAAGGTTTTAAAACAAATATCTATTACCTCCGACAATGTCCTCCGTACATTGCTAAATCTCAACAAGAGAAAATCTCCCGGAGCTGACGAAATTACAACGTTGATTCTTAAAAACTGTGTTTATACTTTGTGGACGACCCTCACCTACTTGTTTAACCTCTCTTTAACCCAAAGTTTCGTTCCCTGTGATTGGAAGAGTGGCATTATTAACCCCATCTACAAGAGAGGAAATCTTTCCGAAGTATCCAGTTGTCGACCAGTAACACTACTAACGGTGATCTCTAAAGTGATGGAGCGCCTTGTAGCAAACAGCGTCACAAAACATCTGAAAGACAATTGCTTGCTCGCAGTCGAACAACACTGCTTCAGAAAAAGACACTCTTGCCTTTCAAACCTTATGCTCGCCATCGATGACTGGACAAATGCTGTAGACAAAGGTTTCAACATACACGCTTGTGTGAAAGGAAAGGTCAATCCACTTCTCGAGACCACTCTACTTCACGTAGTTTAATATTCCTCGGTGTCCCCGAAAATGTTGATGTAGTATCCGCATCGGAATCAAAGCAACATGATCTGAAGCAATGGTTATACATTGCCGATGCTATTGGATCTCGTGATTCCATTGTCGTAGACACTTTTAGAATACCTAGATCCTCTAACTACAAAGGCAATGGGCCCAGTCCTCTGAAAATCACTTTTCTAACGACTGAAATGGCTATCGCTATGAATACCGACTGGAAATCAAACCGCTCAAAACTTCCACCAGACGTGAGACTAAGCGTGCCCAAGCGTGTTCCCTCACTGAAACCCAGAGAACCATCGCAACCACAGCCTGATTGCAATCTTGTTACTGACAGTTCAAATGTTACCCAAAAAAACGAAAAGGGTCCGGCTCATCGCGAGTCGGACCAATAGCTACAGTACACGATCCGACATTGTGTAAGATAAATACGATCAAGTGCATCTATACAAATGCTCAGTGTTTAACTAACAAATTAGCTGAACTATGTGAGCTTTGTGATAGACTTTCACCCGATTTGATTGTAGTTAAAGAGACTTGATTCCAGCCCTGCATGACTGATGCTGAGCTTTTGATTCCGAAAATGTCACTACTCTGTCGCGATCGCGATCGAAGATCTGGTGGTGGAGTCGCAGTCTACTATCACGAACGTTTAGCGCAGTGTAACGTCATTGATCATACTGATCTCAGCCTTCCTGATACGATGTGATGTTCAGTAAAACTAGTCAATGGAGATGAATGCACGATCGGCATCATTTACCGCTCGCCATCATCCGAAAGCTCATTCAATGATAAGCTCATCGAATCCTTGCAACACATCACAAGATGCCAGACTACGCAATTGGTGATCATTGGCGATTTTAATCTCCCGCATCTGTTTCCAAGAGGTGAGCACTCCCTGCATTCAATTGAACATAAATTCAAGGATGTTATAAAAATTGCTTCACTGCACAATCACGTTAACCAGCCAACTCGCTGGCTGGGTCTTGACCAACCTTCAACCCTTGACCTTGTCTTAACGCCTGAGGCAACCGCGGTGGAGAATATACAATACCTGGCACCACTGGGAAAGAGTGATCATGTGGTGCTTTTGTTTGATTATGTATGTAGTGCGGAACGATCGAGCGAACAGACCAAAGTCATAAGGAAAATACAATTTGAATCCTTAAATATGTGTCTCCGGGATGCACACACTCATGAGTTTGATTCAATGGATTCTGGCACCTATTACAATTCGTTTCTAAATTATCTGAATTTGAAGATTTACGAAAACTCGATTTTTGTACCACACAAATGCAGCTACAACAACCAGTTTTTTATTCGGTGCAGAACTAAGAAATGGTTAGCTGTTAAGCGAGAGTCTTGGGTAACTCATAAGAAGTTTGATACGGAAGCTAACTTGGAAGCGATTCTGTAAGATACGGAATCAAGTCACGACTCTTGTAAGAGAAGATCGCATGCAATTCCAATGGAACTTGCTTAAGAGAATGGAAAAGAATCCTAAGCTTCTCTACAAGATAGTCAATGAACGATCAAAGATCAAACCAGGTGTATTCTCTGTACTAACACCTAATGGATTGACCCACACTGCCCAAGATACCGCCGATGCTTTAGCAAAGTTTTACTCATTTGTCTTCAATCCCAAGCGTTGTATCCCATATCAAGTTTCACCAAATTCGCCACATTTCGAATTACTAAGTGAAATGACTATCAACGAATACATGGTTTGGCGGGAACTTTGTCAACTAAACGAAAAGAAGTCCCCTGGCGCAGACAAAATTACCCCCGCCGTACTTCGCAGGTGTCGCGTTGCTTTGACTGCTCCTCTCACTCGCATATTCAATCTCAGCTTAAATGAAGGAAAAATACCACCGCAATGGAAAGCAGGGATGATAACTCCTATTTATAAAGGCGGTAGCCGTTCAGACACAGCAAACTATAGACCGGTAACGTTACTTCCGGTGATCTCTAAATTAATGGAACGCATTGTGACTGCGCGCATAAGAGAACATTTTGAAAACCAAAACATTTTGACCGCAGCACAACACGGTTTTCGAAGAGATCGTTACTGTTTATCTAATCTTCTTACAACGTTCGAGGATTGGACTAAGGCACTGGAAGAAGGTGAGGCTGTACATACATGCTACATCGATATTTCCAAAGCTTTCGATAGAGTCAACCATGACATCTTAATCAAAAAGCTCGAATCTTATGGAATAACGGGAATATTGCTAAATTGGATAAGGGACTATCTTACTGGTAGACACGTCCAAGTTCGCGTTGGTAGCACCTTATCTAGAAAAATAGACGTCACGAGTGGAGTTCCGCAAGGCTCGGTGCTTGGACCTCTTTTATTCTTGGTGTACATGAACGATATAGTAGAGGATATTGGATGCAACTTGATAATATTTGCAGATGATATTAAAATATGGAAACGTGTAAGGTCTGTTAATGACTGTATGGCATTGCACCGGGATCTGTGCATTATATATATTTCCCATATACCTTGTCATCCTATGGTTATTGTTAAGCATAATGCTTTTTCTACCATAAAATTTTCTGAGTTCTGAGTTCTTGATATGTCTAAAGCATTCGATCGTGTCAAGCACAGTCTGCTACTACAAAAGATAGAGCAATGTGGCATCAAGGGTTCATTACTAGCCAGTTTGGAGGATTATCTCCGCGACCGTGTCATTCGAGTAAGGGTTGATAGTACTTTGTCACGACCCATTGCGGTAACGACTTACCTAAACTTGTTCGCTACAAAATCTTGTTATTTGTGAACGACAACAAGCTGTGGATAAAAGTACGCACAACTGAGAATTGCAGACAGCTTCAGCTGGAACTCGATGCTTTACATGACTGGTCAGTTAAAAATGAACTACCTTCCAATGTCAGAAAATACAAGGTATTGACTGTTGGAAGTCATTTCGAGTTCTCTTACACCCTTGGTTCCCCTATACTTGAAAACACTGACAAGGAGAAGGATTTGGGTGTGTGGGTGAGCAGCACTTTGAAGCCGTTACATAACGCCACAGCTATCTAACAAAAGACGTTACGTGTACTGTGTCAGCATGAATACTCATTGTCCAATCAGAACGTAGTAGCTGTCAGTGTATCTATCTCTATATTCTAATTCCCATGAATGATTCATATGTATGTTGACGTGTAGTGAATACACATGTGTCGCTCTGATCTTGACTTTTCTACATGGTGACGAGGGTGATCGATGAGAAAACGTCGGATAGAACTGACAACGCCCGTTTTAGCGGCTTTAATGTTCGACCACCAGCAACACTCACAATGGCAGATAAATGGAAACTGTTGAAGGAACAATTTAGCGAATTTCGGACGTTGGCGAATCTGACGATTACCGATAAAGCGTATCAAATGGTGACGCTGAGAAATGCGCTTGGTGAGCAGGCGACGAACTTCATACAGTCTTTCACCTTTGATAAGAACGAAGACGCAGATGACTGGGAAATAATCTTCGCGAAGCTCGAACAACATTGCCTCGGTCAAGTGAACGATACATTTGAACGATATAAATTCAATTATCGCGTCCAAGATGCCGATGAGCCGATCAAACATGAAAGAGATCCAGAGCAGCCAAACGAAATAAATTTGCGCAACCGCACAGTACATAAGTTCATTTGAAAAACGGAAGGATGTGGAGTGGCTGTCAGCATGAATACTCATTGTCCAATCAAAACGTAGTAGCTGTCAGTGTATCTATCTCTATATTCTAATTCCCATGAATGATCCATATGTTTGTTGACGTGTAGTGAATACACATGTGTCACTCTGATCTTGACTTTTCTACATACTGCTTCTGGTAAAACGCGCGTTCGGGAGTTTCAAGAAACAAACTGTTAATCGAATAATTAATATGTACTTGAGGCCAACAATGGAGTATGAGGTTAGGGCTTAGTCACCCTGGCTACAGAAGGACATCAGCCTCTTGCAGAGAATATATCATCGGACCACCAAGCTCGTACGTGATTTAAAGCAAAAACGTTACGAAGATCGTATTACAAGTCTCAATCTCTTCGACTCTCGCTACCGCCGTCCTAGAGGTGATTTGCTTCTTATGTTCAATATATTGCATACCTCAACCATCCGCTGAATAAACTATTCACACGACTACCACCCCAAACCAGCCGGCGTCATGACTACACAGTACTTATTCCCGACTCGAGACTGAACTGTCGAAGTTATTTTTATTCTCTACGGGTATGTTTTACCTGGAACTCCCTACCCTGTACTGTTGCACGTTCACCCAACTTGTATATATTCAAATTGAACTTGGACAATTTCATGTCGTCAGTTCAAACATTGAACCTATATATTCGACATCATAAAAGCTTTGAACTTTGAACCCATGCATCGAAATAAACTATACATCTTGATCCCATGGATTTACATTTGCCATCCAACCGATTGAAAACAGTTTCTACCCTATAGATTTTTACACTATTCCTGAACTGCTCAATAAGCAAACAAATTCCGTTTTTCTACCTATGTTATTCGTAATTTCCATATTATTCTGTGGTTTTTGTAAATCTATATGCTTTTTAGATCATTAAAATTGAATTGAATTGAATTGAATATGTTTACTGCACCAGACATCCACAGTCGCGTGGATTAGCCGAGAAATTTATAGGTACGCTAAAACGTGCTATTTGTTATTTTTCCACAACTACATTTTTGAACTTCTTTGTTTTATTGACAATTTCTAGCGTTATTTCGGTAATAGAAAACCATAAATCGGATCTATATGTGTAAGTAGTTAACTGCCAATGAAAATCAACATTATAAACACAAAACACAACGATCGTATTAAAGGCATCACCTTCCTGTAGTTGTGATTTGTCTAACCAGATTTAACTATTATTTCAATGCACATAATAATTGTGTTCATTATCAACGTCTGTTAGCTCTGTATTCTCGTTTCCAATCTTATATATCATATATACTTGTATTTCACATATAGATTTACTACACCATATTGCATTAGGAGGCCGTACAACAAAATTGATGCTCATAGATATAATTTACTAATCTTGCTATGCCGACTGGCTATGCTATACTCAATCAGAATTTTTAGTTTAACTTTCTTGGACGTCAGCCTGTCTACTTTTAATTTGTAAGTAATCGCACCAAATAAATTTGTTTTTGCCTATATACACAACCCAGACAACTTTGAATGCTCGTAACAATATCGTCAGCCAATTTTCCTGACTTCATTCCGTGATTATGCAGGTCGGCTGTCAATAAAATTAGCATGAAAATGTTTTTAACTTTTATTATTATTGTTATTAGTATTATTGCTATATGGCCGGGACTTCACACTGCTGACGGATCATAAACCGTTGCTTGCTATTGTTGCATCGAAAGTGCATTCCTGTCTACACAGCAAACCGACGACATCGATGGTCAACGATCCTACCGGATTATAACTTCGAATTAATTTATATCTCGACAAGCCAAAGCACTCTCAAGATTGATAGCAGAAAGCAGTATAGATGGAGACACAGTAGGCAAACAACTCTCTAATCTGACCTAAGCTGTTTGCTTTATACCACCACGACGAATTTACCGGTAACAGTTGATCAAATTCGAGGGGCAACAATATAAGACCCGTACTCCCAAAGATGCTGAAATATCATAAATCCAGATGGCCGAAAACTGTGTGAGAATGGAAATTACAACAATTACGACAGCGTAAGAATACCCTTCCAATCGTGGATGAATGTTTCATGTTTTTGGATAGAGCGGTATTCCACATATACGTCTTTCGGTAGTTCTCAAGCAATTCACACAAATAATCTCCGCATGATTCGTACAAAGGCGCCGGCTCACAGCTTCGTGTACTGGCCACTTATGGATTCATACAACAAGAACCTGATTCGCTCGTGTTCTAAATGTCAATCAATATTGAATAATCGACGAAGTGTTAACTGCAATCATGACCTACTGCCACTAAACCCTGGTCAAGAATTCACTTAAATTTCACGTGTTCACTTAACGGAATATCTTATCTCCTACTGTTGGACTCACACAGCAAATGGCTAGAGATATTCCCCCTCATCCACTCGAAAACTCGCACAACAATTAGAAAGCTGCATGGAACGTTCGTTAGATTTGAGTATCTGTAGACATTGGTGATCGATAATGGAAGCCCATTCACGTCCATTGAAATCGACTAATTCTGCCGATAACATTGAATAAAGCACATCCGCACACGACTATACAATCCATAATCGAACGGACAGGTGGAAGGGTTTGTGGATCCTTTAAACGAGCAATGCTAAAAGCAGCGGCGAAAGAAAAGACGAAGATTTTCTGCAGAATTTCTAGCTGGTCTGCCGGATTACAAGCTACCCTAACATAACTGGAGCCATATCACATAACGAAGTCATGTTAAGACGAACACAAGATTAATATTCGATCTCATGCACCCAAACAGGCTGAAGTATGGCGATAGAAATCTGGAAATGGAAGCTGATTACAATAGACACTATGGTGCAAACCCCTGGAATTTATGATCGGACAAAATGTTCTCGCCAAAGATTACCGTGGTGATAATATCAGATGGACCTCAGGAATTATTAACAACATCATGATCACAATTGTTACGAGATAACGGCAGGAGGGGAAAGATGGATACAACATGCAAACCAACCTAGGGGGTCTAATGCAAAATAGAATTCGCTAAGTACGCAGAAAACTCCAATAGATATTCTACTGTGTGAATTCAAGCTCAAACTCCAGAACAAAAATGCCAGCGGAATAAAAACCCTTCAAATTAATTCACTGGAATGCACAACAAGGAGGTGGTCCGATCGAAGAAATATTCGAGTAACACACATTCAGGTGGATCCGAAACTGGAGTCTTACCAAAACGAAGCTCAAAAAGGCAGGCGAAAGGAGGGAAACCTGCCATAGACTAAAACACACCGGATTATCTTGTTCATCAATGTTCGCAAAGAAAAAATTGCTGTTACGTGAGCATTGTTGTACCTTGGCAACAAACACCTATCTTCACTAAATTCAAATTGACCGACTCGCCCATTACAACTAACTTTTATCGTCTCCACTGTTATTGTCTTCGCGTGTTACTACTGACTTAACTGGCTAATGGTATGGAAATTAATGTTACTATTGGAATTAATACGTGTCTAATGGCGACAGTAATAAATAAATAAATAATAATTTTATTCTGAGAATTCTGAGGCATGCTATCAATAATTACCAAAGTGTTTATACAATCAAATTGTATTATATGCAATTGCAAATAGATTTACAAGGTCACTCCAGCTGCAGAACTTTACGTTCAATAAAAATTTATGGTAAACTATTTAAAATTTGCTTCCGGATTATCGGTAAGTGATCTGCTGCTATACAAAGACATTGGCACTGCGAGAAAGAAAAATTAATGAATTTTCCGGAAGGCAGTGTAGTTTATTAGATAATGTTCAACGAGAATGCGCGAACTTCTGTTTTTTTATTTTCCGATACTTTTCTTTTTAATTGTTCGAACTAGATAAATCTATCCTAAATATGAACTGTTTTCTTTTCGGTAGGCGAAGGGAATTGATTTTATTAGGTCCCAGTCTCCTGTGGGCCAGTTTTGTTTGTGTGCGGGTTTAGAATTTATGCTGGGTAAACGATATTGTTACACCGATATGGTTACTACAACTGAAAAATAAAAAACTGAACTGCAGCTTCCTCGTGTGCTTCGACCGAAGGCCAAGCGTGATTGGTTCCAAAAGAACAGCACAACCAGTTCCCCAGTGCTGTACGCTAATGTGTGCAACATAGGGAATAAGTTTGCTAGCCTCTCTCTTCCTGTCGCTCAGTTACACCCCAGGGTTACAGCGCTTTCTGAGACTTTGCTGTCCGCACTTGACGATGTGCCAGTAAACATCAGCAAACAGTTTCTCGTCATGAGATGTGCTAGATTTGGCAATAGGAGAGGCGATGTCGTTGCACTTCTCCCAGTGTATGGTTTTCAATATACTGGCATGGGTATATTCCTAGCCATTAAAAACGTCCAAGTTGTTACTAGTATCCTGACTTGCTACACGTCAGCCTTCGTAATTGCTAGTGTCTACGTCACACCCAGTGCGACCCAGCATGAGATTACACAGCTGATTGAGACTCTCGACGGGTTGTTTCAATCAGCTCCCAGCGTAATAATCTTAGGTAATTTCAACCTTCTAGTCATAGATTAGTCACCGAAAAATCCGGAACTTTACTCGAATGGCTTCATAATCATGCGTTGCATCAGCACGAGAGTGATCTTACGAGGTTTCGTAACAGATGCCCTAAATCCACTCTTGACCTGGTATTTTCGTCCCAGCCCGAAGCCCTTAGACTTTCAAAATAACTACCACTACTCGGCAAAAGCGATCATGCAATTATAGGCTTCGAAGAGTCAATGCGTTTTCACAAACCTATTGCTCGACTTAGACGCAATTTTAGGCTTGTAGACTGGAGTTTTCTCCTAAAAACTTCAAAATATTCTTTTCAGTTCTCTAACGATCTCAATGTAAGTGAAAACTGGGATAAAATTTGTAAATATCTAAAAGGGTTGTAAGACAAGCACTCTCCTCTGCAAATGGTGAAAACGCATCGAGAGCCTTCCAGGTGGACTCGTCAAGTTCGACCGTCTACCCGTAAACCAGATCTTTTATGTAGGCAATAAAGCTATCTCTCACTTCTGTTTGTTGGGTGCGCTACAAAACTGATTGGAACGCTTGTTTTGAATTACATATTTTGCTTTAACAGGAGTTTGAGTTATCCTTATCTTGGGATGCTAAATCCAATCCGAAAATATTGTATACCCACGCTCAATCAAATGGCAAAACCAGTGAAAAATTGAAGATTTGAACCTGGTGGACGAAACGTAGTCGATACCGACCTGTCTAAGGCGATTGCCTTCTCCAGGTTCTTCAGTATCGTTCAGAGACATGATAATTCTCTAAACGCACGGTATAGGTCGTTTAGTCTTCTACCTGATGATTCTGCACTAGATGAATTGTCCTTCAATGAAACCGAGGTGTAGGAAGCGCTCAACCACGTTAGCGTCAACATGCGATCTGCTTCGAGGGTGGTTGCAGGTCGACTCTCAGTAACTATAGTACTGTCAGCTAGACTAGCATCGTCTCAAAAGTATTGAAAAGCTAATGCATGAAAAAATCTGTTAGATTCTCTGTCCGCATTCTCTACTGATTGTAACTAAAAATGGATTTCTTAAGGGTTGATCCCGCCTGACTAACCATCTTAGCTTACTCAATAATGCCACTAAGAGGATGGATGAAGGAAAGTCTGTCGAAACCCATTACCTAGATTTCAGCAAGGCTTTCGAATCCGTAAATAACCGCCTTCTAAAGATTGAGCTAGCGGCAAAAGGCATATGGGATAGTCTATTTGCATGAATAAAGACCTTCCTAACAGGTAGGACATACCGAGTGCGGGTAGGATCTACGCTCTCGAACGAAACCGACGTGATCGTTAGTGTTGTCCAAGGGTCAGCACTCTGTACGCTTCTATTCCAGATTTTCATTGATGACTTGTCGTCTGCATTGCTGAACCCATGCTTCATTTTATTGGATGATTTGAAATTCATTGGATGAGGGGATGAAAATACCCTGATGCACGAATTTGCACGGGGCATAAACTGGTCATACCAGTGGAACCTCCTACTTAATCTTAAAGGAGCCAAATCTCGTCCGCACTGGTTGATAAGATTTCACTCTAGGGTTCGAGAAATTTTCTTATTATTAACGCTACGCAGGGTGTAAAGAATTTAGAAGTATTAATTCAGACTGAGTTCAAATGGGACGACCGATGTGCCGCTGCAGCTCAACGTGCTCACAAAGTGCTTTTTCGGCTGAAATCCGTGCTACCGAGCAGGAGACACGATGTATCCATGCCACTTCACAGGGCACTAGTTATGCCGTATTTAAAATATTGTGTCCAGGCGTGGTGCCTTTACTACAAGAAGTAAATCGTTCGACACGAAAGCGTACAGCGTCTCGCAACTCGCATAATTGAGGGTCAGCGAAGAAAACCTTACGCTGCATGCCTGAAGTCCCTAGATTTTTTCTCACTTACTCGTTTGAGAGATGACTCAATTAAAACCCTTAAGATCTTGAAGGGGTTGAGTGGAGTTATGATAAACGACTTCTTTGCCTTGAGTCCCAAGCTGAACACCCGAAGGCCTTTCACTCAAACTTGCTGAGGAGCGATGTAGACTAGACTGCCGGTAAAACATTTTCACGCTCAGGTTGTTAAATTTCTGGAAACGGTTTCCTGGTAATCTTATATCCTGTAGTTCAGTCGCAGTTTTAAGAAACTTTTGGACAGCATCTGGGATGAGCTTTTTCCTGAATACTCCCCGTAATTGCTATGCAAGTTTAGGTAATTCAACATTTTCAGCGTTATCTGGTAAATAAAGTAAATGCTAGAGTTCAGTTTTTCAATCTTTCAAGACACAACAATACTTTAGCTGACCTCTCGCCGTACTTGTAAAGAGAAATTTCTCTTTATTTTTTCAGCATCATTCATAAAGAGATGGGCTTCCTAAATACAGCCGCGATAATCTCTTGGCATTCGTGAATCGCCGATGATATCAGACCGCAGTAAGATAGAAACTTTTTGTGGGCAGTGGTGTTACATATCTGAAGCTTTCCAAAAAAGAAATGCTGGACGCTTCATTGGCCTCGTTAGCCACTTACTGGTCTGTGCAACTAATACAGAAACTGAAGCTAGTAAAATGAAAAGATATCCCAATTATAATGGCAGCCTTTCAAGTGTAAAGGGCGTAAAATTTTTGTTCGGCCTTAGCAAGAACCTCTTACTTTGGGCTTTGAAAGGAAAACACTTTCGCGTTTAAATCCGGGTCAGTTGCAGAGCTACAAACACCTGGATGAACGGCATGACGATCTGGAAATAGAGTGCTATCGGAAAGTGCTTGGATGCAACTTAAGTCTTCTTAGACGAGTCTTAGGTTCGGCCTACATCTGTCCTCATATCAAATATGCTATACCGGCATGGGAACCTTGGTTGAAAAAAGATACGCAGCTATTGAAAACTCCATAGCGCAGAGCTGCAAACTCGTCCTGGAACTTTCTAATTATCCTTACTAAATGTGGCTTAAAATATTAAATTTGCATTCGGCTCAATAATGACGGAAACGGGGAGCAATCATATTCATTTGGACAGTGTTAAATCAAACAAATAATGCTTCCAGTCTTTTGTTTTATCTTTCCCATAACATACATCTGCGTAGTCACCAATCTAAACTTTACCAACAGCCACAAATATGCATTTTCCGTTCGAAATGTGCAATTGTGGAACAGTTTATTTACTCACGTTGTACAATCGGAAACCATTGACATTTTCAAGAAATCAGTATCAGTGTCAGTATCACTGGACAATATTCGACAAAGTCGTTACGAGTGTCCAGATTCTTTCAGAGGTGTGCGTAAAAACACCCGCCACTACCATGATTGATTTGTATGGAGCACAGGCGTGTGTATCTGTGAATCGAAGATGGGAGAAGTCTCATCACCGAAAGGTGAGAGAGTTGGTGCATGTTGCATGTCCAATCGAATAAAAAGACGGTGGACAGCAGTTAATTTCGACAAAAATGAAAAATGGAAAAAAACGCTTTTTTATGTTTCAGAAAGGTTTCTCCAATATTTTGTTGTTGTTGACAATCAATATGGATGGATATAGTCTCAAGTGTAATGCTCCGGAAAGCGCACATTCCACCGTTCTTCCAGCTTATGTTTAAACGCATTTACTGAATTTACCGAGAAGTGAGTTCCACGCGTTCACTACACGGATGCTAAAGAAGTTCGTTCTGGATTCCAGCCTGGTGTGCTGTTTACTTAGAGTAGGACTGCGCCCTCATGTACCAAACAAAGCAGAGAAACAAAAGAAGTTATCGAATTTGAGACAACGTAATCCTTTGACAACCTTGAAGGTGTCTATAAGATCCCCCAAGTTGCCTCCTTCTGAGCGAGAAACATCCCAATGCTAATAGACGATTTTCATGGTTGGTGTACGCTAACCCCTCGATCATGTGATTGGCCAGCTTCTGTACCTTTTCTAGCTGCTGGTAATGCGGCTTTCGAGCCTGGATACAGTATTCTCGATGTGGCCTTCTAATGCCTTGTGAAGGGGCAACAGCATCTCATCTTTTCTGCGCGTTAGGACTGAACGTATTTGAAAGATTTCACTACTATCTCTTTGAGCTACAGCAGCACATTGGTCAGCCCACATACATTTGCGGATAATATGATTTCAAAGTCTTTAGTAGATTTTAACCTACAATACACTTTGTAGGCTGTGGGCTGAGGGCGGATGGACAATAATGTTGCATGCCAGTGTAGAGAGTAAGTGACTCTTCTATAGATTGATGGCTAGGTCACACTTATCCACCCATGTTTTCTCAGCTTTTACGTCATTTATCACGTCGGAGTTATCCGACCTACCCACAATTTTTACATCGTCAGCAAACATACAGCTGGGTGAGCGCAGTTGGTCAGCTAGATCATCAATGAAGATGAGCAACAGCAACGGCCCCAAGACTGAGCCCTAGGTAACCCCACTCGTTATATGCTCACATGCGCAGTATGTATAATCTAACTTGACAGTAAACGAACGGTCCATAAGTAATGCGCGAATGCAGTGCAGTAGGTCTCCTGATACTCCTATGGGTGAGAGTTTGAGAATCAATAGCCTGTGGTTGACTGAATCAAAAGCCTGACTAAAATCAAGATAGACGACTTCTACCGTTATACGATTATCCATCCACTTAGTTACCCCGTTAAGAAAGCTCAACAAATTTGTCAGACATGACCTACCTTTTAGGAAGCCGTGTTGTGCGCCATTTAAAAGAGTGTTTGGTTAGATATCCACAAATTTCATCTCGGATCAACCTTTCCATAACCTTACACAGTACAGTAGTGAGGTTAACCCAGTGGTAATTTTTGAATGCCGAAGAAGCTCCTTCCTTATGGATAGGCACTACAACGGCTGTTCTCCAGTCAAAAGGAAGAGTACCCTGTCTGAGGGATGTTGTGAAAAGTTCTGTGATCGGCGCAGCTAATATAGGAGCTAACAGTCGGATCATTCATAGATGGATGTTATCCGGACCTGCTGTCTTGTTGTATGCTATCCTGGCCAATATAGACTCGACATTGTGTACCACGAATGTTAGGTCAGTACAGAGGAGGCGTTCAATGAGTGCACACTGAAGTGTTGGCGCAGAGGCGTTTGAATTAGCATCTCGGCGTTGCACGCTTCGAAAATGCAAGAAAAACAAGTGAGCCTTTTCAATGCTTGCAATGACGGCAGAGTTATCATCTTTTCTCAAGGTCCCAAACCTCTTCGTGTTGATCCTTCGGATTGAACGTAGCTGTAGTATCGTTTCGGATGAGTATTGGCCTCTTGAGCGAGACTTACTTCGAAAAAGAACTTTGCAGCACGTATCGTGGGAACAGCAATATTTCGCGCTTCTTTTTAACGGGCTTAAGTCCCACAGGAGAGAGTAAGCTTGTAACGCCTCTATTTTGCTTCGCGGTGACGTACGATACGGGAGACTAGGATGACCACCATTGAGGTTTACCATTTTTGCGAACGAGTACGAAAGAAGCGAATCGATCCTGAAGTTGAAGGATGTTTTCTTGATCTGCTCCCACATCCAATCCACATGGTCAATGTTTTGCCATGGAATTAGCACTGCTGCCCGCAGTAGGAAAGCAGGGTCGATCCCATGGAAGCATCAAAACACCTTAAGTGGGGGTTTACTAAATGAAAACAGTAACTCGCAGGCTAACATTACATGGTCGCTTTTTCCCAGTGGTGGTAGAAAGACCAAATTTTTATACCGCTTTCAGCAGTTGAAATAACTAGGTGAAGAGTAGATGGAGACTGACCCTTGCGGAATCTAGTTGGTTAGTTTACGTGTTGGTGAAGTGCATTGGAGTGTAGCAAGTCCAGAAAGACGTTCGCCTTACCTGGAGCATGCGAGGTTTGGTACTACCAGTTTATTTCAGAAGATTAAAATCACTGTTGTGGAAAGAGAAATACTTTTCTCAAAAGGAATGGCTTTGTCAATAAGGAAAAACGCCCTTCTGCTAGCTTACAAAGAGGTCGATCTCTTCTTATGGCGCTAAGCCTATCAGCAATTGCATGTAATTGGTCATCACTAGACAACCATGATTCCGTGACACCTACAATTTTGTGGTTGCTGTCTTTAACTCTACAGAGGAGTTCAGTCCATTCATTTTTATTGCTACAAGAGTTTGTATAGAACAGTAGAGCACCATCATATGGTGCCAGACCCCCGGTTTTTGGGCTACCTAAGAGCTCTTTGTCCTCGGTCGTAATACCCGAGGCTGCTTTGCGTTTTTTGAAGGCTTTGTTACATGAAGAGACAGAACATTCTTTTTTGAAACGAATGAGAACTACCGACATTCAGTTTCATCTTTGTGGTCCGTGTCACTAAAACTGAACCACGGTTTATCCTCCAAAGGATGTACCTCGACGGTGGCGCTCTTCAATGTTGGAGTACAATTTTATTTTGTTAGCGTCATCGTAACACTATTTTCATTTACTGAGATTCGCCCCGGGAGCAAATACGGTGAGCTACGATTTACATATAAATCCAACTTTCTAGCTCTAATTGGGCTAGACGTTTTCTTGTATAGCGGGATGCCAGGTTGCACGATGCACTTACCCTCAACAAAGTTAAGTTTCTAAGCTCTAGAAAGTAGTCGCGATTGCACTGCTTTGCAAATTTAAATGCAATTGGCCGCTGTGATCTGCTCGATGCGTCGTTTGTGCCACCCCTCCATTTCCCGACCCGGTGAACTCGCTTAAGCGGAGTAGTCGGGCGCATGCCTGAAGCACGGAGTAGGTCGATATCGTTTTTGAGGTCACTTTCTTTACGAACCTGTGAGTCTTGGACGAAAGGCTCAATGTGCGTCAAGATTAAGACATTTTGGACCGTGTTGAGCTGTTATGTCTATGGTTTGCTACTACTGGCCCAGCCGTGGGTTCGACAGAACTCAACCAGTACTGAACTCGTCTATTCACCGAATGAAAGAATATAACAAAGTTAGCGAGTGCGTGAATATCACAGTGAGTAAAAATCACAGTTTGAACTCACCATCGATCTTGATTGGTGATTAGTCGATAGTTCGTTCACTGTCTATACAACAGAGAGTGCCCTCCTAACAGAAGCAACCTTGGTTTCTAGCTTGCAGCTCAGCAACCACTTTTCCCAAGTTGTGGACTTCCCGAGCAAGTGCGCGCACATCCTTTGTTGGGCTAGTATGATTACCTTGGTTCGCTTTAACTTGCGTCCCTGAGCCTTTGGAGGACAGGAGGATGGCGATGGTTTCGCTCTCTGTGGTCTGAAGAGAGTGATATGATGGCTGGAGTTAGACGGGACCACAGGCTTAGCTACTTCAGCAAACGTTTTGGGTTTCGTAAACGGACGTGGAGGAGAGCGCTTGCGTTCCTCAAGACGCTCACGCTCCTCAACCAAAGTTTCTACGGACTTCATGCCGTCTGCACATAGCCATGTAAGCCATCGATGGGCTGCATAAAACTTAAATTGAGTTGACGACAGTCCAGAGCATTTGGGATGTGCCCAACGAAGGCACAAGTCACACTCTATAACTATAGAAACTTTTTGATGCAGCTAGAGTAGAAACAAAGAGAAATTTTTGAATCATTTTGCACATTCAATCCATGAACTCACCAACTGAATGAATTTCGAAAATTTGAGCAGCGTGGAAACAAAATTCAAACAATGCGCGAGGTCAAGAGTTTGTAGTGGATAGTGAAGAATGGTTCCTGAGAATGCGTGGGTTCAAGTTATATTCACATAAAATTTTGACACCAACACAACTCGAGAAGAAAGAAGACTGTGCGTGCACAATGAATATATTGCAATTATTGAGTGAATTGATTGTGTGCAAATGGTATTTAACAGGTGAACATCATTCACTGAGTTAACGAACAGAAAATTGGTGAAATGTGACTGATAACGATAAAAGTAAATCGATAAATCAATATGGCATTATCGGCAATCGAAACGAAACGATAATGTCAAAGTTAACAAATTAAGATGATACAAAATATAAGACCGTACATATTACTATAGAAATCTACATAGATTGTCGGGAAGAAGAAAAAGACGCCGGAAAAAAGTATTATGTAATGGAATCATCAAACTTTGGGGGAAATGAAGCTTTCAACAAGAATGTGTTTTTCTGTTAGGGTCGGGTAGTTTGAGACACCAAGGTAATGAAGGTTTATCAGAGGAATCACGTGTATGGTTGGTTTTTCGTTATGCGGAAGAAGAAACGTGTTGGTCTCCGTTTGACATATGTGGAGTAACTTTTCGGGTATCTTGCGTTCGCATCCAATGTTGGTTCTACGTAAGCGACTTTTAAACGATCGATATTGACGGTTCCTTTTGATGCGCCCCGGTCAATAACGAAATACTTGCGATACCTGCTGAGCACCTTGAACGGACTAATGTATGGTGGTTGACGTACATGGTCAGCACGCACAAACACAAAGTCGGAGGTAGACAAGTCGGCTGGGATGTAGAACGGTTGAAATAGTTGACTAGTTGGGATAACTCGTAATGATTTCAGGAAGCTGCGAAGGCGACTGACATAATGTGGAGCTGTAAGATATATAAGTGTATCGGAGGATGTCAGGAATTCGCCAGGTAGGTTGAGTGTATTCCGTACACCATCTCTGCAGCTGAGCAACCCAGGTTTTCTTTCACGGTGGTACGAATACCAAGAAGCACTTAGAGCAATGATTCGGACCAACGTTCTGAATTCCCGTGAATCGTGATTGCGGCTCTAAGTTGCCGGTGAAATCTTTCGACTAAGCTATTTAAACGATGATCTTAGGCTGTAGTCCGTATGTGATTCGTATCGATTTTTCTATTCAAATTCCGAAAAAGCGTCGACTGAAATTAAGAACCTCTGTTAGTGGTAATAGTGTTCGGTACACCAAAGTTGCTGATCCAATTTTGAGCTAAAGCTTTCGCAACCGTTTCTGCACCGATATCTGGAAGGGCTACAGCCAATGGCCAACGGTTAAAACGGTCGACGCAGGTCCATATATAGGAGCATCCGTCAGAGACAGTTAGTGGACCAACGAGCTCCAAGTGAACGTGTTGAAAGGACTCAGTAACAGGTGGAAATATACCAGGGGAACTGATGATGTGACGTTGGACTTTGCACTGTTGACATCGAAGGAAACTCTTGGTCCAAAGTTGAATGTGTTTATGCATGTCAGACCAAAGATAATGAAAGCTTTTACTCCGGGATGTGATAATATATGTAAATGGTCGAATACCGTACGTCTTAAATCACAAGGGACAATTAAATGGACTTAACCAGTAGACATGTCACAAATTGGAATTAGGTTTTTAGCCGATTTTGAAGTAATGTACCGATTTATTTTCCTACGAACGTGCCAAATATTCAAAGTTGATTCCAGGTAGGTCGATAGCACTTTCAGGTGTAGTCACCCAGCCATCTGAAACTGTTCTCAATTGGCTCCATAATCATGCGTTGCACCAGCATGTGAATGTTCCTACAAGGTTTCGTCATGCATGCACTCCATCCACTCTTGACTTATTATTGTCGTCCCAGATTTATTCATAGATTATATGCTGGTAAAAAGCTATGCTATAGAAGACCCACAAAAATCTACATTGGGTCGGATGGTAAAAAATATCAAAATATTGTTAGATTATTGTCGAACATAAAAAACATACTTGTTCATGTGGATATCTAGTGATTTCTTGAAAACTTCAACGGTTCCACATTGTACCACATGAGTAGGTAAACTGTTCCACAATTGCACATTGCGATCGGAAAATGCATATTTGCGGCAGTTCAACCTGCTATGCTGTTGGTAACGTTTCGATTGGTGACCTCGCAGATGTGTATTATATGAAAGATGAAACAAATGACCGCAAGGGTGATTTGTTTCATTAGGCACAGTCCAAATTAATATTAGTGCTCCTCGTTTCCGTCTGTATTCAGCCGAATGCAAATTCAATAATTTAAGTCACGTTTCGTATGGATAATTTGATAGTTCAAGGACGAGTTTTGTCGCTGTGCGCTGTGGAGTTTCTAATAGCAGAATATCTTTTTTCAACCAAGGATCCCATGCCGGTATAGCATATTTAATATTCGGTCGGATGTACGTTGAAATCAATTTGCAGGCAATATTGGGGTCAAACGAACCTAGGACTTTTTTATGGAGACCCAAGTTGTTTTAAGTTTTGCAGGCAGCCAGTCGACATTGCATTGAGTTTCCTAAGTCTGATTGGATAATCACACCTAAATCTTTTTCGGAGGAGGCGGATTTAATAGCAGTGCGGTCAAGATAATATTCTTTGCTCGACTTGCTGTTAAGAGACAATAGGCTGCGATGCTGTTAGGTAATGATTAGCTTAGAAGCGATATTTCGTTTTCACAAACCTTTTTCTCGTCCTAGACGCAATTTTAGGCTTGTAGACTAGAGTGTACTCCTGAAAACTTCAAAATCTTCCCTTCAGTAATCTCGCGAATCCAGTATAAGTGAAAACTAGGATAGAATCGACAAGTATGTAAACGAGTTACAAGACAAGCACGCTCCGCTGCAGTGTGTGAGATAGCATCGAAGGCCTCCCCGGTGGTAACCTCGAATCCGAAGGTCTACCCGTAAACGGGATCGCCTATGGAGGCAATATAACCTATCCCTCAAGTCTGGTTCTTGGGCCGGCTACAAAACCGCTTGGAATGCTTGTGGTAAATTACAGCGTGTTCTGAAAAAGGAATTTGAGTTTTCTTTAGCTAGGGATGCTAAATCCAATCCGAAAAGGTTTAATAGCTACGCACAGTCAAAAGGAAAAACCAGGGAAAGCATAGGTGATTTGAAACTGGAGGACGAAAAAGGAGCTGATACCGACCTGTCTAAGGCGACTGCCTTCTCTGGGTTTTTCAGTATCGTTCAACGAAGGGATAATTCGTCAAACGCACCGTCGGGTCTTTTTATCCTTACACCTTGTGTCCATGTATTAGATTAGATGTCCTTTCATGAGGCTGAAATGTATGACGCACTTATCCATGTTAGCGTCAACAAATCTGAAGGACCGGATAAAATCCACCTAATTGTGCTTAAAAATCTTAACTCAGTACTTACCGAACCGCTTCGCCAGCTCTTTAATTAATGCCTGTAACTGGAAGTGTTTCCCAGTAAGTGAAAGGAAGCCATAGTCGTGCCAATACAGGTGGTTGCAGGTCAACTGTTGGGAACTATAGACATGTCAGCCAGACTAGCATCGTCTCAAAGTAATAAAAAAAACTATTGCGTAAAAAATCGGTCAGCATCTTAGTCGGCGTTCTCTGTCGAGTGTAACTTAACATGGATTTCTTAAGGGTAGATCATGCCTGACTAACCTTCTTAGTTTTCTCGATAATGCAAATAAAATGCTGGACGAAGGAAAGCCAGTCGCAGCCATCTACTTAGATTTCAGCAAGGCTTTTGATTCCGTGAATCACAGCCTTCTAGAGATTAAGCCAGTAGCAAAAGGCATACGGGGTAGTCTACTTGCTTGGATAAAGACCTTCCTTACAGGTAGGACATTCCGTGTTCGGGTAGGATCTATGCTGTCGAATCAAACCGACGTGATCAGTGGTGTTCCCCAAGGGTCGGTACTCGGTCCGCTTCTATTCCTGATTTTCATCGATAACTTGTCCTATGCATTGAAGTGCCCAAGCTTTATTTTCGCGGATGATGTGAAATTCATCGGATCAACGGACGAAGATTCCTTGATGCACGATCTTGAGCGTGTCATAAACTGGTCATACCAGTGGGACCTCCCACTCAACCTTAATAAAAGCCAACTCTTGTCAGCACTGGTTGATAAGATTTTACTTTAGGGTTCGAGAAATTCTCTTATTGTTAACGTCACACAGAGTGTAAAGGATTTGGGAGTACTAGTTAGGACTGAATTCAAATGGGAGGATAAACGTGCCGCTGCAGCTCAACGTGGTCGCAATGTGTTCTATCGGCTGAGATCCGTGTTATCCAGCAGAAGACTTGATGTTTTCCTGTCCCTTTATAAGGCATTAGTTCGGCCGCATTTAGAATATTGTGTCCACGCGTGGTGCCTTTACTACAAAAGGACATCATTCGACTCGAAAGTGTACAGCATCTCGCAACACTCATGATTGATGTTCAGCGAGGGAAACCTTACGCTGCACGCCTGAAGTCCCTAGATCTTTTGTCACTTACGCGCCGTCGTTTGAGAGGTGACTTAATTTAAACCTTTAAGATGTTGAAGGGGTTAAGTGGCGTTATCATGAACGATATCTTGGCCTTGAGACCTGAGCTGGGCACCCGTGGACATTCACTGAAACTTGCTAAGGAACGATGTACACTAGACTCCTTGAAAAACCTTTTCAGCCTCAGGGTGGTAAATTTCAGAACTTATATCATGCAGTTCTGTCGCAAGTTTTAAGAACGGTTTGGGCCGCATTTGGGGTAAGCTTTTTCCTGAATTCTCCCCTTAATTGCTATGCAAGATTGGGTAGTTCACCATTTCTAGCGTTGTCTGGTAAGTAAGTAAATGCTTGTGTTCTGTTTATTGTAATACACAACACTTCTATAGCTGACCTCTCACCGTACTGGTGAAGAAAAATTTAATTTAATTTTTCCAGCATCATTCATAACGAGGTGCTTCCTAAATACAACCCGGATAATCCCTTGGCGTCGCGATCGTCGAGGATATCCAAATCACAATAATAATAAACGCTTTGGGAGTAGTTGTTGCATCTCTGCAGCCTTCCACAAAAAGAAATTCTGTACGCTCGACTTCCTCGTTAGCCACTTACTGTCCTGTGCAAATGAGCTGAACTGAACTAACTGAATCCGAGAGCAACTATCCGCAACTGTGTTTGACGAGCCGGAAATATATCGGATGTCGCTCGTGAATTGTGAGATATAATCGAAGTGACGTATTTCTCGAGGCGAATATCGAACTAATGGTGCACAAAGAGCAAAGGTTCAGGGATTGTGATCGGTCCATACTGTGAAATCACTGCCTTCAAGCAAATCTCTGTAATGTCGTATCGCATAATAGATAGCCAGTGACTCATGACCGAACGTACTGGTGCACGTTAAGCAACGCAACAAGCCACAGTGGTGGACAGTTGCGATGCGACGAGTGATTAGAATGCGGGACCGTGTCTGGAAAACTTACAAAGCTTTTCAAACACAACGGACCTGGACAAGATATAAAATGGTCAGAAATAAGGCTGTGGGAATTCAACGCAAGGCAAAACGTGACTCTGAATCACGGTTGGCACCCAATATAAAGCAGTGCCCAAAGCGTTACTATAGTTATCCCCAATCCAAAGGCAAAACGCGCGATTGGATTGGCAACCTTTAGCAAGAAAACGGACCCCAAATAGTTTCAGATTCAGAAAACGCTTCGGCCTTTCTTAAACATTTCCAGTATGTTAAGAGGCTTGATCGCCAAATAGATCCGCCCAACATGCCTGTGATCAAAAGGCCTGATATCGTTACTTTACTTGAGGAGTTATTTTTCACTGATGATGAGGTTAAACTTGCTCTTTAATCAACAAACCCCCATAAGTCTGCTGGCTCAGACGACATTTACCCTCAAATTATAAAGAACCTGGAGCCAATACTAGCAGATCCCGTGGGTCGTATTTCTAACGTTTCCTTGCAACATGGATATATTCCGAGTATTTGGAAGCTAGCTCATGTGATCCCGATACATAAAGGTGGCAGTCGATCCTCAGTTTGTAAGTACAGACCTGTAAGTCTTACTAGTATCCTATGCAAAATCCTGGAGAAACTTATCAGGGATAGGATCTGTCGCCATCTAATTGATTACTCGTTGAAGAACTCTGCTCAGCACGGCTTCCTTAAAGGGAAGTCGTGCCTAACAAACCTCTTATGTTTCCTTAATGAGGTCACCATTAGGCTAGATGAAGGCCAAAAAGTTGAAGTTTTTTACTTGAACTTTTGCAAGGCCTTTGATTCGGTAAACCACAGATTGCTTGCTGACAAACTTGGTTATATGGGTAACGATGGTCTTCTGAAGAAATGGATAATAGGTTTCTTGAGCAATAGATTCTTTCGTGTCAGGATAGGCAATATGTATTCGTCGAAAGGAAAACTTGTTAGTGGAGTCCCTCAGGGTTCCGTACTTGGACAGCTACTTTTCCTTATTTTCATCGATGATTTAACAGCGTCGCTTAAGTGTCCCTGCTATATTTTTGCAGATGATGTCAAGATTATCGGATTACTTGATGAATAGGATCTTCTTGAGGATATTGAAAAGGTCATCAAGTGGTCTGCTACATGGGATCTACCAGTTAACTTCACTTAAAGCTATCTTTTGTCTGAAGTCATTGAGAAACTAGAGGTTGCTGGACCAGATGGTATATTTGAGATAAATGGGGTGCCGAAAGTTCGTGACTTAGGTATAGAAGTTTCAGGGGACTTTAAATGGGCTGATCAATGCGCAGCTGCTGCACAACGCGCTAGGAGAGAGCTTTTTCGCCTTCGATCAGTTTTATCCTGCAGGTCCCCAGAGGTTTTCATACCATTATACAAAGCGGTTGTGAGACCACCCCGAAAGTTCGTGACTTAGGTATAGAAGTTTCAGGGGACTTTAAATTCGCTGATCAATGCGCAGCTGCTGCACAACGCGCTAGGAGAGAGTTTTTTCGCCTTTGATCAGTTTTATCCTGCAGGTCCCCAGAAGTTTTCATACCATTATACAAAGCGGTCGTCAGACCACATCTCGAGTATTGCGTTCAAGCATGGTCACCTTATTTGGAAAAGGATATTGCCAAGCTGGAAGGTGTTCAACGTTTAGCTACTCGTATGATTGTTGGGCAATCGGGTAGGTCGTATCACGAACGATTGCTGAGTCTAGAGCTCTTCTCACTAAAAAAGAGGAGGCTACGTGGGGACCTGATTGAAACCTTCAAAATCATGTCAGGTTTCAGTACTATTCATCCCAGTGAATTGTACGCTCTAGCGCCAAGTGTGGGTACTCGAGGCCACCCATTAAAACTGGCCAAGCGACATGTCAGGTTAAATGTTCGTAAGTTCTTCTTTAGTGAGAGGGTAGTAAATTACTGGAATCGACTTCCTAAAGAAGTTGTTTGTTCTACTTCGGTAGGGGGTTTCAAAAATAGACTTGACTCTTTGTGGCCTTCATTATTTCCTGATTTTTATCCTTAAGGGAATAGTTGGTATGATCCTCATGTTGTCTTTGGAACGCACTAATGCTTCTCCTCACCTATTGGTGAGGGGAGTTTTTCTGTTGCATTCCAGATTACTCTCATACCAGAAGATATCTGTGAAAATATTGTTTGAAGTGGTGGACGCTCTTCTGTGGCATACCACCGAAAGAAATCTGGACGCTCGATTGGCTCGTTAGCCACATACAGTCCTGTGCAAACTGAACTGAACATTATGTACTGCATTCGTGCCACTGAGTTTGGTATTCAGCAATATTGAGTAATGTTTCTAACCTTTTAAATCCCACCCAGGCACACGAATATCTGCCACTGAGTTTAGCGATACGGTGAGTTTCGTCATCCTAGAGCGCCACGGCTGGCTACGAGTTTTTCTTCCAGGCTTTGCGAATAAGGTGTGGTATGGCGAAGCAATGATGAGGTATTCAAAGAAACATGTCTCAACAATTGAATCAACATTTCTTTCACCTAATGGCGCATGATACCCAGTTGCAGACATCTGTTTTAGATTTTAACACTGAATGCGCTCAATCATCAGCAGGATGCCGTGAAAGTTATAAAATAATACCGGATAAAAAATTATGTAACATACACTGGCGCCACTGACTTCGTGAGACCACATCTCGAGTATTGCGTTCAAGTATGGGCACCTTATTTGGAAAAAATATTGGCAAGCTGG
>JACCGJ010024554.1:0-37170 GCA_013407085.1 Atriophallophorus winterbourni
ACAAAGTTTGCATGTTTTACAAGCCTCGTCGTCAGGTCCGTTTAAGGTCACGTTGTCGGTCATTGTTACAATTTCGCCAGATCGGGTCGATACACTAGGCGAAGCGGTCGATTATCGTTCGGTGTCTCTCGGTGGAGTGCAAGAACGACTGGATGCGATGCAGTGCAATCCAACGGACAGTAAAATGGCGTACACTTTCACGCAAAGGCTGTTCTGTGAGATTTGATCCGACAGTGTTGAAATAACTGTCAGTAAATACCAAATAGCAAGATTTTCCTGATGGTATATATATACCTCCACGTGGTGCCAGCTGGGTGGGCTCGGTTCCCCGAGCTCAGCGAAAGGTTCGGCGCTGGTGTCTGAGGGTGTGGTGGGTTTTCGCCTGGCAAGCGTTCTCCCTATAAAAAGCCACAAAAATCCAATGATGACACCACGACGCGGCGGATGTGGCTCGCCGCTTCAAAAGTCACTGCCCTTGTCCTATCCAAGGACATTGTATGGTGCAAGGCAAAAACTGCAGTCACCAACCTATCAACGGGGTTATCGGGCTCCGAACTGGAAATTCCCAGAAAAGGGCGTATGAACCGCTTCGTCGGTCACCGGCCACCGATTGGTGCGAACCTCTCTCGCTCCACTGCCTTGTGGGTAAAGGCTCGGGGTGGGACCCCCTAAACGAAATCTCCCATACTTCGGTGTAGGCAACCGGGTAGTATCATGCCTACGTTCAACGATGCCGATGACAACGCTTTGTACCCCCCTTCTCGCTTTGTACATCTCATTGTTTATGTTGAACGGCACTATATCTGTATCAGATTGTGCAAATATAATATAATATATATATATATATATATATTATTGTTGCTGTTTTTGCCTCCTTATGTATCTTCGGAAGTCCGTAGAAACTGGGTGTCTGAGCAGATTTTGGGTAGAGCATGGACCATAATCTTTGACCAAGGTTTTCCTTAATTCCTCATGAAACAACCCTCTTACGGTTATTCATAATGGTCGTAGCTGTAGGGTTGTCAATAACCTGATACGAACCTTCAACAAGGTGTGAATCTGCCTTATCTCTATGATCACTTTTAGAAAGAATCACGGTTGCCTTGCCTTTATCTGCCTTAATGATCACTATTTTCTCTTTTTTTCGCAATTTCAGAAGTGCTTGGTATTTGTAAATATTCTCGTCGAGATCCGGATATCACAGGACTTTCTGTATGAAACATTCAACCTTCCAACACCAAGTGAATATTTCACGACTGAAATACCGACTGACCAAAGTCTGCAACCACGTCGTGGGACAAACAGAAAATGCAAAAACGTGAAACCGTTGCAGGTCAATCCACGCCAGTCCCGGTATTGAGAATCTTAAAAGGGGAGGTGTTGAGGAATTATTATTATTTTCCTCAAAAACTCATTATAACTTATAATTTATGATTCTCGATTCTGAAAGGTCCATTTTGTCGTCCATAATGTTTCAGTGTATAAATACATACGAGATGCAGCCTAATGGCTTTTTGGTCAGAGACGGTAAAGCTTTGTCTAAACGGCCTGCCTTTCTTCTTGCTACGCGTAGTGTTGGGTTAGTCAGTCAATTGTGACTAATAGCATAAAGGTTTTCAGTGTTAAACATTTTGGTACTTAAAATTTGTGTTCTACTCGGTTAATATATAACACGAAGTTACTTGAAATTGGTATTCATTAATTTTTATAAGGTCCGTCTTTCCGTTCGTCATCGCTCCCGTTGATTGGTGGAATTCATGTGTTGCATTCTTGTCCATCGAGTTTTGATTGGTCCATAGGTTGTAACCAATTGAAGGTGCTGGTTAATTGATGTCGTTGTTGAGTGCCACGCTTCGATGAATTCTCGCACTCGTCGACTGTTTTCTTTGGCTAATATCCTCGCGTTGTCTTAATCGAATTGGTTTCCGATTTGATCAACATGTATTGAAATTAATGACCTTGGGTCGTGCCTTCTTACAGCTAACCGGTGTTCGTGTATTCGTGTGCTTAGCTTGCGGCCGGTTTGTCCGATGCAGCTATTGTACTGAAGGAATGTGCTAGAGAACATTCATTCCCCATCACATCCATTTTCAATCGTTGCATGGGAAGAGCAATTATTCCTGATTGCTGGAAATCTGTCTGTATAACCCCGATCTCAAAAAAAGATCCTGATAAATATCGCCCGATCACGTGCACTTCGCAGTTGTATGAAGCATTTAAAAGCATTGTACTACGAAGAATGGCATCCAGGTCTCAGGAAAACGATGCTTCTGAGTTCGCTTATCGTAAAAATCTATCAACAGTTGAAGCTTTCGCTTTGCTCACCGATTATATCATTCGTTCTTTAGATAGTAAATCGAAAGCCGTACAAATTTGTTTTCTGGATTATACAGATGCTTTCAACAGTGTTCTAAGAAACTCTTTTTTATTGGATGTCTTTCTTTTGTCGTAAGTATTGTTCTTCCTTTCGGACCATGGACTATCAGCATGAATACGAATATTCAGTGAATTGTTAGACCCAAGTAGGTAAGAATTTAGTAGTACGTTTTCCAGGTTACGCTCTTTTTCTATATTAACCCTCAACAGTCTGGGTTTATCCTGATAAGATGAATCACGCCGTCTAGTTAAACAAGGCAATGCTAACGACACTACAGTTCCAAGTTTCATAAGTTAACACAGATTCTTCCATTTTTCTTCATCGTGCCTTTAACGGTCTTTGAAGAGAGTACATTCAGGCTCAGGAAGTCAGTACAAATGACATTCAAAGAGTGTGCCTTACGATTGGTGGAGATGTTATTTCGTTTCTCCAAAGCACTATCTGTTTTAGGATCAGTTGGTTGTTTAACGGCTCACATTTTATTCGCGGATTCTGTTGAATTTGTTTCAGACCTTTCCAAGGCACGCGGATCATGGAAATGGCTCAGTTGTTCTGAATTGCTAGGTCGAATGTCTGTATGTTCATCATCGCGTTTTTCGCATTCCTGCCTCCTTAGAAACGGAGATGAAACACGATCTCCATGCGCAAGTCTAGTCTTTAGTTTGCTAATTAATAAGTCATTCAACAAACCTTCAATTCTCTGTATGCTGTGCTCTAAAATCAACATCCCCATATTAGTGTTCAAACACAGAATCACAAAGCGATTCATGGTCAAGCAAGCAACTAGAAGAATTTGGCTTTATTTTATCAGACGAATTTCTAGCTATTGTAATAATTTCACCACACAGAATATCAGCCTTAAATTGGTGACGGCCAATTGACACTGGTTTACATATCTGTATCATAATTAAAACGTTACATGAGAGGGGAAATGTTGCATGAATGCGTTGACATGCGTTGGTCAGACAATTGCACAGTGCATATGCAGCGTGATGTGTAACCCAGACTTGTAAGTACTTTGGGGGAGAGAAATGCAGACAGTCTATGTGGAATGAAGGTCATTCAATGTAACGAGACAAATGCGGTTACATTGAACAAGAGGAGATAATGAGGTGTCGTTATATGTAGCGAGACGAGTTAAATGTCTCTGAATCTGATCTTACCGTCTCCACCTGATGACGGTAATCTGAAAGAAACCAGCTTTATAGTTTATCCAAGACAATCAACAGTAATGATGCATTTATCCGTATTTAATTTCACGATAAGATTGTTTCACTTGTCCTTCAAGATTATCGTTGATTTCTATCCAAATACACTAGTACACGACATGATTCCTCTACAGTTATAATATGACACATTCCGTTAATACGCCATATGCGGCACATTGGTAGTACAACCTTATCCACTTTCATGAAAATAGTTTACAATTCCTACAAGATCAATGTGCGTTGATGTGTTGTTGCTCCTTCGTTTGATTTAGACATGACCTCAAATAAAAGTACAGACTACGGTATACTACCAGCGGAGAGGCAAAGCTTGTTGCCAACCGTTGAGGTCAAAATGGGAATGTTCCGAAGCGAACACACTGACGGAGAGAAAGTTGTTATTCGGAATGAAACCATATCACACTCCAGACAAACATAAATCGAAACTCTGTTTATTCGGTTAAATGCCAATTTCAATGAGCATCATTCAAGATTCATAATTTATGGTTGAAAAAGCAATTAACTTTACAATAACCACAAAGTGGGGGCAGAGAGTTCCATATAAAAACAACCTCGGAGAGCAAAGAAAACCCTTCGACAATGAGATCTTGAGTGTGGAATAGTTAACTTGTAGCAGTGAGATCTGCTACCACGTGCTTCTTGCTGATAGCACAAGTGTTTAAGTGGATGAATAACTTCATGAAGTCTGTTGAACAGCAGGATTGATTTCATGCTAAGATGGCCACAATTGCGCGAATAAGATCGAATATTTCTTTGAATATCACGTCAAGTTGACATCATATACACATCCAGGTACGTAGTTGGCATATAGAAGAAATGTTGGTATTGTGAAAATTAGAGGGCTGATGAAGATATGACGATCGCTGAAATAGGTTAAACATCATTAAACATAATTAACTTCCCATCATCTAGTGTAGTGAATTTTTTCATATAGAGAATAAACTGTATTGGTTCAAGCACGGATCTTTGCGGAACACCATTAGTGACATCGATTTACTTCGACTATGAGCCATCCACAAGTTGTTGGCTTCGTCCGGTCGATATCGAACATGGATCTACTTCACAGAAGCATGAGGTTGTCATGCTCCGTAGATTTTAGAATGACTAAACAGTCAGATTCGAGAGTGACAATCTCACCCGCAGCGCTCACAGCGATTGACAGTAGCCGGTCAATCAGCGTCAGTTGAGTGCTGACGGTATGATCTACTATCAGCAGCTGAGAGCTGTATCCACTCATCCCCGGCTCGCATACGACGCTTTACACAATGCCTCCAAAGTAAGCGGTTAGGAGCAAGTTCTTCCCAACTCGTGAGGCCAATGCCAAGAGCTTTCATATTTCATTTGCTCTTCCCTGGCTTGCAGATGACACGTTACGGCATTCAAACTGATCAGTCGAGAGTATGTTTTTCCCAAATCGTGAGGTTAATGTCAAAAGCTATCACATTTGTTTTACAAACGTCTTTGTATCGCAAGTACGGTTTGACCAATAGTCCAGTTCCTGATATCAACTCACTACAGATTAGAACTCGTAACGCGATGGTAATCGAATACGTACAGTTCGATCGAAACTGCGTGTGTTGTAATAGTTAATCACAAATAATCGAGGTTTAATCTTGATAGAGTTTTTTCTATTCCAACATGTCAATTATTCATCGGTTAATCAGGATAGCGTCCATCTTTACATACTGGATTTCGCTCACACACTCCGGCTCTAAGTGTTCCCGCTGTTAATAAGTATATGCAATTTGCTTAATGCACAAAATAACAGGGAAATAGAAATATTTTAGTATGAGATAGAAGTGACAGAGTAACCTTCACTTGGCTCAATGCAAATTAAATAATGCGATTGAATTCACGAAAAATCGACAATTTGACTCAATGCAATAATTATTTCATTCAGCTACTTATATTCAACAAGTAGTCAAAGTATAATGCTAAGATCTAATCATGAACAGCGCTCAAAATATTTTCGAGTGTAGTGCTTTGAATGCGCACATTGACCGATTTTGCTAATATTTCGAGTAAGTTGGTACTCATGAGTAGTCAAAAACGTACAAAACAAATATTTCGCATCGCGTAAGCATTGTTGTGCAGAATCAATTGGTATTACCGTGGACTATCTGATGGGGTGATCTGAAAAGGAATTCGGGCCTGTTGGACAACCACAACAGATGTTGCTGGCTTCTACTCCTCTTGTTGGGCATACAAGGCTACCCAGATTTGCTAGTCTTATATAAGATTCCCTAATGCCTATTTCGAATTGACGGACGGCAGTCGGTAGCATACGCGTTAAGGCGTATGATTACTTTTTGATTACGGCGGTCTCGAGTTTATTCCTGAACCATTGGTATGCTATGCTGTTGAAAGTGAACAAGAGCGAAACTCCAGTGCAGTGCCTGCCTTGTGTACCCTCGAGTTCACCTATTTCAATATTTTGAAGGATTCGATAATGAAGAGTAGTCGCAAGCACAAAAGATCCCGTATTTATATGCTCTCCCATTCCAAAATAAACAGCAAACTTGCACGTCATGTTACGAAGCATCGTAAAGGTTCAATACGATCAGCATTCGCGCAGAGGTTTTCTATGCTAAGATCACAATCTGATGATCTGGGTTCTTTGTCGATAGTAATGGTCTTTCAGCGCAGGTTTTCGCCGGAGCCATCCAACCTAGGTGTACATCAACTGGATTGTTTCTTCGGGTTGAGGCAAGTTGTAAGATTTTGTGATCAGGAATGCCAATGACATACTTGCTCTCATCAAATGTAAGATTGTACTGTTGAAGGACGATATAAAAGTGTGGTCGAGGATAAAGAAGCCGTAAAACTGTTAACTTCTCCAGAAGTATCTGGACAACCTCCAGGTTTGTTCCCTAAATAATCGCCTATTTTTCAATTTTCAAAAGTGTCACATGTTAAACCTTGGAAAATATTTGGAGTTCCAGTATTTTCTTGGTACACACAGCCTCTCGTAGACCATGGAACAAAAGGACCTTGAGAATATCAAGCCACTGCAATTCTGTCTATCGGAGAGCATCACAGAAATTGTCACTCCTAAAGAGAATTTTCGGTGGGTTCTAAAAACAGACAATTCCCTGCATTATAAATACGTACATAAGACCCACGATGGAATATGCAGTTCAAGCATGTTCGCCATGGCTTGAAAAAGATGTTGCGACTTTACAAAGAATATATCATCGAGCTACGAAACTTGTCACCGGACTCAGCCGGAAACCATACAACGAGCAAAGCAAAACCCTGAATTTATTCGATTATCCTCGCCGTCGTCTCTGAGGCGATTTGATTTTGGTTTACAATATTTTGAATACCAAAAATCACTCTCTACAATGCTTGTTTGATCTACGGAGCTCTCATAAGACAAGAGCTCACAGATTTATTCTAACTGTCCCTCACTCACAACTCAACTGTAGACGACATTTTTTGCCGTGTGAATTTGCTTCATTTGGAACAATCTACCACATTCTGGTGTAAATTCAACAAATCAGCAGATTTTCACGAGAAGTCTTGATGCCTTTTTGACCATAAACCCGTGCATTGATGAAAACTATACGTCTGAACACCATGCATCTACATTTGTCATCCCAACAATCGAAAACAGTGTCTGCCCTTTGGATTTTAACCTGATTCTTGAACTGCTGGGTAAGCAACCAAATCCCATTCTTGCTTGTTGTATTATTCGCAGTTCCTATATTATTCTGTGGTTTTTTGTAAAGCTATATGCTTTTGACACCATTAAAATGGAATCGAATTGAATTGAATGTATAGCCTCTTGATAAATCGTTCCGATTATATAATTTTGGGCACTAATGAAAATTGAGAAATTTAGGAAGCTAATTGTTGTTTACCCTAGTGTGACAGCGCTATCTACGGTGGCATGGACACTCCTAAACAATCAAAACAGACGTATTCCGAAAGATCTACTCTATGATTAGTTAAAATCAGGGAGTCAACCATCGGATAGACCGATTTGCGGTAAAAATAAGTTCGAAAACGTAATATTAAAGCTCTTGACATTGACCACGCAAGTTCGGAAGAGCTTGATCTTGACCGCACACATTGTATGCATCTTGTAAAGCGTCGTCTGAAAGCTGGTGAGGAGCAGATACAGCTCTAGGCTGCTGAACGCAGACCACTCCACCGGCGTGCAACTGACGCCCATCGAACGAGTTCTGCTTATCGTTGTGAGCGTTGAGGGAGATATTGTTCCTCATTCGAAAAGCTGTGCAGCATGAATGATCACGCGGTTGTAATGTACGTCCATTGTCTCAATCAACCGAAGGAGGCCAACAACAGTGATTATAAATAAATATTGATGTGTGATGTGAGTAGCTTGTCTTCTTATCACGAAACCATTGGCCTTGCGTTTTGAATGAATCACCTCAAACGTTTATATAACTAGGGAATAGTACAATGCGTTTGTCAGCGTTTTTTGAAGTTAGAGCAGAATATGTATATTTCATTTTATGCAGTATGTTAATTTATTCTTGAAAACCGTTAGTTGTCAATTTTTGCACTTATTATAAAAGTTGTGGCAGATATCATACGTGGTATCGAAAGTATGTCGTATGCAAGTTAGTTTTTACTCAAAGCTCAAGCACCCACCACTTCAAATGGGTGTCCGGCTGTCGGAATTTCTCAGTTAGAAACATTCGGATTAGTATTCAAAGTAATTCAAAGTAATTCAAAGTTCTAATGGTCCAAAAAGTAAATACTTTACAGTAACCACAGATTAAAAATATAGGGAATTCATAACAACAACACAAATGTTTTATACACATGGAAAGTCAGCACGTGTATTCAGGTGCAAGGTTGGGTTTGGTCAACATATACTTGTCAAGTTCAGCCTTGAACATGTTCAGGCTTGTTGCGCAAATGATATGTGGGGGCAGGTAGTTCCATAGAAAACAGACTCTGACAGCAAAGAAAAACCTTCGACAATTTGATCTGGAGTGTGGAATAATTAACTTGTATCCATGCGATCTGCTACCACGTGCTTCTTGCCGATGAAACAGGTGTTCGAGTGGGTGATTCACTGTATGCAGAATATTGAAAAGCAGGATCAAGTCACCCCTGAGACGACGGTACGAAAAGTCAAAGAGGTTTAGTGTTGCAATCCGCTCCTCGTATGGCCTGTTGTATAGCCCGGTCACCAGTTTTGTAGCGCGGTGGTATACCCGTTGCAGCAAGTTCATGTCCTTATGTAACCATGGGGACCATTCTTGAACAGCATACTCCATTGTTGCTCTGATATAGGTGTTAATTATACGTGGGAGTATCTGCTTTGAGAAACGACCAAAGATCCTTCTGAGCAATGCTAAGATTTGGCAGGACTTTTGTATACAACAGAACAGTGCCGTGAAGACTTCAGGTTACTGCTAATCCACACGCCCAGGTCTTTCTCTTCAGTAACCCATGGAAGTTGCTGAGATCCCAGAGAGTATGTGAATTCGAATGATTTACCGACGTTCAACATTTTACATTTTTGGATGTTGAATGGTAAGCAGTTCCGCAAGACCAATTATGAAGTGCTTCGAGAACTTTTTGGAGAATTTGGCAATCTTCTATGGTGCGTATGCTAGTCCAGACTTTGATGTCATCCGCAAATAAAATGATTTTTCTGCGTACGATTTCGGGTATATCATTCGCGTACACGAGGAAGAGTATTGGCCCCAAGACTGAGCCTTGAGGTACGCCACTTGTAACTTCTACTGGGCTGGATAGTGCCCCATCAACTCTAACCCTTATAACTCTACCAGTCAAGTAATCCTTTATCCAGGCTAATAGTCTGCCGCATACCCCGAGCTGCTCCAATTTTTGTAGCAGTATGCTGTGGTTAACACGATTAAAAGCTTTAGACATGTCCAAATAACAAGCATGGATAGGGCATCCATCGTCCACGACTGGAGTCCAATTATCAATAGTTATGAGAAGTTTGGTGAGACAGGAGTGTCTTGTCCTGAATCCGTGCTGTGCGATGGAAAGAAGCTTATTTTGTTCCAAGTGTCTGATAAGTTCGTCGGCCACAAGTCGTTCGAGAACTTTAGAGACCACTGGCAACAACGTGACTGGTCTGTAGTTAGACGCATCAGATCGGTTCCCTCCTTTGTATATCGGAGTCATTAGTCCACATTTCCAGTCAGTAGCAACCGTGCTACAACTCAAGGACAGGTTGAAAAGGTCAGAGAGTGGTGAGAATAGAGCATGGGCGCATTGCTTTAGGATGAATGGTGTTATTTCATCAGCACCCGGGGATTTTTTTGTATTTAACCCGCGTAGCTTTACCAGGACACTCTCGGGTTTCACAACGATTTCGTGTATTGTATTCTGCGATCTGAATGCAGGAATATCGTAGGATACGCGCTCGTTAGGGTAGAACACTCTAGAGTAAAATTGAGCGAGTTCGTTAGCAGCTTCGAGAGCTGTGGATGTAGTTTCAGTCGTAGTAAGTGAAGCGGAAACACCTGGCTTTACCATGGCCTTTCTGTTTACGATCTGGAAGAGGAGCTTCGGATTTCGTTCAATTTTATCCATCAGATTCATTTGATACTTTTCTTTATCCTCCTGAACAAGTTTAGTAACTTTGTTTCTCAACAAACGGTAAGATTCCCAAGATTCAGGTGTTGAATGCAGTATGTGGCTTCTCCACGCACAGTTTCTCACCTTTATCCATTTCCGTGTTCGACTCCGTATCACGAATTTGAATCCTTTTTTCAGTTGTTTTGAAACATATTTTGAGTGGAGTTCTATTTTTCGGTTGATTTTTCGAAGTATCGATGAACAGCATTGTTGGACATCAGTGCTAATCGGTGCCCAGTCGGTGACTTCTTGAAGAGACATTGATAATGCAACCGTATCGATTTTTCTTATCAACTTCTGAGCATCACTTGCTCTTATCGCTTCAAATATATAGTCGAAAACAATGACTACATGATCACTCTTTCCAAGAGGTGCTTCATAACGGATATCCTCGATGACATTTTCCTCGCTAGTCAAAACAAGATCGAGAATGGACAGTGTGTTTGTGCCTCTGAAGCGAGTGCTGCTTGAGATGTGGTTGAATAAAGGAATTTCGTTGAACATTTTGTAGAAGAGATGATCAAGAGAGTTCACCGGTGGAATCTCGCTTATTAGTAAATTCGGGAGATTGAAGTCACCTATGATCAGGAAGTTGTTTTGATATCTGGAAACAATCAGCTGAGTTTTCTCAATTAAACTAGCATTGTATGCTTCGTCTACTGACGGTGGTCGGTAAATCACACCAACAACACAGTTTTCACCTGTTGCTAATTCAAGTGAACACCAAAGTGTATCTTCCAGTATCAAATCATTATCCGTGATTTCTCTGAAAGTGAGGTGTTGATCATAGTAAATAGCAACACCTCCTCCTCCACGATCCATTCGAGTACGATGAAAAAGAAACATGTTTGGAATGGAAATTTCCTCCTCAACTAATTGCTGATTGAACCAAGTTTCCGTTACGGCTATCAGGAGTGGTGAATATTTTTGACGGAGCTCGATTAGTTCGGGTAACTTATTTATCAAGCATTGTGCGTTGGTGTATAAACATTTGATGGTAGATCTTGATAAAAGTGTTGGATGATAAGTATTTGAGCAGGTAAGTTGAGTACGTGTCAAAGATGGTGGGCCTCGTGTTAATGGGTATATTACATCACCGACTCCGATAGAGTCGGTCGACATCCGTTTTTGGAGCAGGAGTCCCGGCATCACTGTGCTCAGTACCAACGGGTCCGGCAACTTCCACGATAGAGCAGGTTTTCAGGTGTTTACTGACAATTTTGATCTCTCGTGGAACTTTGTATCGATATTGTTTCCAGTTGTTAAGCACGGTGTTCACCATAGTGGTGGTCAAAAGTGTCAGTTTAAGGGGTCGTGGACCATTACCTTCGTAATTGGATGACTTTGGGATTCGGAACGTATCGCTAACCGTTACATTGGTGGTTTGGATAGTGTGGGTGGCTGTTAGCATGAATACTCATTGTCCAATCAGAATGCAGTATCTGTCAGTGTGTCTATCTCTTTATTGTAATTCCCATGATGATTCATATGTTTGTTGACGTGTAGTGAATACACATCTGTCGCTCTGATCTTGACTTTTCTACATGGTGACGAGGATGATCGACGAGAAAATGTCGGATAGAACTGACAACGCCCGATTTAGCGGATTCAATGTTCGACCACCGGCAGCACTCATGATGGAAGGTGATGACGGATTGGCAGAGAGATGGAAACTGTGGAAGCAACAGTTTAGCGATTTTCGGACGTTGGCGAATCTGACGAATACCGATAAAGCGTATCAAATGGCGACGCTGAGGAATGCGCTTGGTGATCAGGCGACGAAGTTCATACAGTGTTTCACATTTGATGAGAACGAAGATGCAGATGACTGGGAAACAATCATCGCGAAGCTCGATGAACACTGCCTCGGTCAAGTGAACGATACATTTGAACGATATAAATTCAATTGTCGCGTCCAAGATGCCGATGAGCCGATCGAACATTTCATCCGAGCATTGAAACTGATGGCTGAGACATGCAACTTCTGTGAATGCATCAAAGACAATTTAATCAAGGATCGTTTGATCATCGGAGCAAACAACAGAAGTCTCACGAAGAGATTATTGAAGGAAAGCAACCTTACATTAAAGCAATGTATCAATATATGCATAAGTGAGGAGGCGGCCGAGAAAAAGGCAGAAGCCCTCAGAACTCACTCTTGCGAAGAAATCAATAGAATTCATGCGTAGAGAACGATTCAATCGAAAAGAATTTGCAATTTTTGCGGCAGGAAACATGAATTTAAGAAGGAACTATGTCCTGCGTGGAAGAAAGCATGTACTCGATGCGGTAAAGCAAACCATTTCGCGATTTGCTGTAGATCTTCTGGGATGACAACGACAAATACGCAGCGCTCATTTCCGAATGTCAGTGTCGTTCAGACTGAGGAACAAGTAAATCACATCCGTTCTTCCGAAATCGAGGTAAATGGCAAGAAGGTTCGTTTCCAAATGGATTCAGGTGCCTCCGTTAGTCTCATTCCGCGTGCCTACGTACAAAATGAGCCCCTATCTGACACGAGAATCGTTTTGCGAATGTGGAACGGCACGACTGTCAAGCCAATGGGGAAATTTACGGCGTCTCTGCGCAATCCAATTAGCGGTAAGCGTATAGAACATGTAATGTACGTTGTTGATGAAAATTTTTCACCGCTACTCGGAGTTGAAGCGATCGAAAATCTGGGAATGATTACCTTTAATTGTATTAACAATATTAATTCGGACCTAACAGACATTTTTCTAAAGTATCAAAGTGTTTTTGATGATAAATTGGGGAAGTTGCCCGGACTTTGTAAGCTGTCAATTGATCAGAATGTAACACCAGTCGCGTTACCAATACGTCGTTTACCCTTTGCAGTGAAGGACAGATTTGAGTTAGAATTGAAAAGACTACAGCTCGTTGGGGTCATCAGGAGAGTTGAAGAACCTACCGAATGGGTCAGCCAGGTTACCGTCGTAACAAAAAAGTCAGGTGAAATGCGCATATGTATCGACCCGAAAGCTTTGAACATGGCCCTCAAGCGAGAGTATTTCAGACTTCCGTTGTTAGAAGATACTTTGCCGAGGTTGTCTGGTGCAAGATATTTTACGAAAGTGGATCTGTCTTCAGCATTTTGGCACGTGTGTTTGGACGATAAATCCAGTTTTTTGACGACATTCGGAACCCCCTTTGGAAGATTTCGTTGGCTTCGTTTACCATTTGGACTGAAAGTTTCTAGCGAGATATTTCAAAAACGGCTGCTACAGGCCATAGAAAACCTTACAGGTGTAATTTGCATAGCAGATGATGTTTTAGTCTACGGTCGAACAAAGGCAGAACACGATCAGAACCTAGACAAACTTCTTCAACGATGCCTCGAACTGGGCATTAAACTCAAGAAAGCGAAAATTGAATATTGCACAAATGAGGTAACATTTCATGGTCATGTCTTATCGAGTGACGGTATCAAGCCAGACCCTGCAAAAGTGGAGGCTATTAAACACATGCCCCCTCCTACAGATGTCAAGAGTATAGCTCGTTTTAACGGTATGGTGAACTACCTCAGCCGTTTTTTGCCTTGTTTATCACAAATAATGGAACCGATCAGGCGGCTGACACATAAAGATACACCATGGGTCTGGGGGATACAGCAAATACAGGCCTGGGAAAAAATTAAAAGACTCATATCTAATGCACCTGTTTTACGATATTACGACCCCCGATTGGAATTAGTGATACAGTGTGACAGTAGCCAAAACGGTATCGGCGCCGTACTGATGCAAAACGACCAACCTATAGATTTTCGGAGTCGAACGATGAGCGATGCGGAAACTCGCTATGCACAGATTGAGAAGGAACTGTTGGCAGTCGTATTTGCGATAGAAAAATTCAATGATTACACATTTGGCCGAAAGACTATAGTACAAACAGATCATAAGCCTCTGACCACAATAGTTAAAAAACCACTCGATAAAGCACCGCGTCGTCTACAGTCAATGCTAGTCCGACTGCAGAAATACGATTTCGAAATCATTTACAAGCCGGGTAAAACCATGGTCCTTGCGGACACTCTATCGAGAGCTCCATTGAAATCCGTAGCCGCTGCTAACCTGGATCTTGTAGAAGTACACTTTACGCTCGCAGAAAGCGATATCAGGTTGCCACGAATCCGACAAACTATGGCTGAGGATGACGAAATGAAAAAGCTCGAGGAACAGATAATCAGTGGCTGGCCAGATAGTATCGCGATGGTTGACGAACTCATTCGACCTTATTACAAAATCCGAGATGAATTATCAACTGAGGATGGGTTGATCTTCCGGGGCGAGCGACTGGTTATCCCACGATCGGCCCGAAAGGTGATGTTGCAGGAGTTACATCGATCTCATTTGGGGATCAACGGTTGTACTAGAAGAGCCAAGGATACGGTATATTGGCCAGGCGTCAGTTGCCAAGTGAAGGATTTCGTCTCTAAGTGCCCAATATGTAACAAGTTTGGGAACCGCCAAATAAAAGAACCAATGTTTTGTCGCAAAATACCAGAGCGCCCTTGGCAACATATTGCAGCTGACCTGTTTTCACATGCAACAAAAGATTATTTACTTTTGGTGGACTATTTCAGCGACTTTTTCGAAATAGAGAAACTGAATACCACATCAGCTGAAGAAATCGTGGCGAAAATGAAAGGTCAATTTGCGAGGTATGGTATCCCAGAGAGTGTCAGATCCGATGGAGGTCCTCAGTTTTCGGCAAAGCAGTTTGCTGACTTCGCTGAAAAATGGCGTTTTAAACATGAAATTTCCAGCCCTTACCACAGCCAATCCAATGGTAAAGCAGAATCGGCAGTGAAAGAAGCGAAGAAAATAATGAAAAAATGCCTGGAGGCTAAAGAAGATCCGTATTTAGCGCTCTTGGAACACAGAAATACTCCATCCACCGATATAGAATTAAGCCCAGCTCAAAGACTCATGGGTAGACGCACAAGGACGAGGATACCTATTGTTACCAACCGTCTGTCCAGACATGACGTTAAATGGGACGTCATCAATCAGCAATTAGAACAGCGCATGGAGCGCGAAAAAAAGTATATGATGAGGGTGCACGTGAGCTACCCAAATTGTCTGATGGAGATACTGTTTGGATACAACCCTTCGGAATGGGAGCTGAGAAATGGTATCTTGGTCGTACGGGTGAAAGATCTTACGAGGTGAATACGCAACACGGAACGGTGAAAAGAAATAGAGTACATTTAAAAAAGCAAGAACCCATTGATTCAGAAGAGATGTGTGAAAGGGATCCAGAGCCTCCAAACGAAATAAATTTGCCCAACCGCACAGTACGTAAGTTCATTTGAAAAACTGAAGGATGTGGAGTGGCTGTCAGCATGAATACTCATTTTCCAATCAGAATGCAGTAGCCGTCAGTGTGTCGATCTCTATATTGTAATTCCCATGATGATTGATATGTTTGTTGACGTGTAGTGAATACACATCTATCGCTCTGATCTTGACTTTTCTACAACGACGAGGCCTGTAAGAATTGCGAACTTTGTCGAAAGTTGGTAAGTCCCAGATCGCGTCAAGTCAAATGTTACTAGTGTTCAATTGCAATTCATGCGAACTGTGAAAAGTATTTATCACCTGAATCTGTGACTCTAATTAATAATGAGAAATTACCAGGCATTTGCTATATATGTAATCCATGCAGATTGAAAGTAACTAGTGATTTATCAAGATCCGAAAACTCTGATTCAATTATGGAAAGACGCATGTTAGCTGTAGAGGCGAACCTTAAACGGCTTGAAAACACGATAGAATCTTTCCAAACAATTGCTGAGACCAGTTCTAAACGCAGTCCCTAACCACATTAACCGCAAGAGTTACAGGGAAGCGCTAACTACTACGGAAACGCTGATTTCTCCAGAAATCGACCAAGGTCCCTTCCAACAGCTCGGTACGACGGGCTCCCGAAGATACATAAGGTGGGCGTCCCTCTGCGACCTATCGTGGATGGCATTGGATCCCCAACACACGAATTAGCGAAGCATCTTGCTCATTTGTTTAAACCGCTAGTAGGGAACAGGGATTCTTTCATTAAGAACTCTTTTGATTTCGTTCGTCGTTTGAGTACAATAACGCTCGACGAGGATGAAATGATGGTTAGCTTCGATGTAAGCGCCTTGTTCACGAACGTGGACACCACGAGCGCTCTAGAATTAGCAAAAAATGCACTTAATTCAGACGCGACATTGACAGATCGTACAAACTTGAGTGTACAGCAAATCGTTAACGGTATAGCGATTTGTCTGAATATGAACCACTTCTTGTTTAGCGGACAGTTATACAAGCAAAAGGAAGGTTTAGCGACGGGTTCACCTATTTCCCCAGTGTTAGCGGATATGTACATGGAGCACTTTGAAGAGTTAGCACTAAAAAAGTAGCTCTTCGGCCATAGATATGGTGGCGTTATGTCGATGATACATTCGTCATCATGAAACGCGACAGATTGGAAGCATTCCATAGTTACCTCAACAACCTGGATCCCAAAATCCAAGTTAGAAGGGGGATTGAGTCGACAGAAGGGACACTTCCATTCTTGGACTGTCTCGCGCGAAAGCAGAATGGTAAAATATTCAATACGGTCTATCGTAAGCCAATCGACACAGATGCGGTCTTGCGGTACTCATCAGCGCATTCCCAAAATGTATTTAATTCAGTTGCGAAATTGCTGTTCTACAAAGTTGAACGCTTGTGCAGCGATGCCACTGATAAAAAGCGAGCCCATCAAGAAGTTAGTCGTCGACTTGCTGATCATGGTTACCCTAAGAGCCTAATTAAAAGCCATTTGAAACGGGTTATATACCCAGCACCCAAAACGGAAAAAGTTTGGTGTGCAACAGTTCCTATAACTTACGTTGAGGAAACGTCAAATGGGCTAAGTTGAATCTTGAATAACGCTGGCATACGAGTAACGTATAAAAGGGATAGAACGCTCCGTTCTTTAATAACGCATCTCAAGGATTAAACACCTACAGGCTGCGTGACGAATTGCGTATATAAAATCAACTGTAAGGAATGCTCGGGAGTATATATCGGACGAACATCCAGAGAACTCAGTACTAGGATAAGTGATCACAAAAATCGCATCGGTAAGCAGCCACGCAATTCCAATGAATATCAAACACTGATAAGAGATTCAGCACTAGCTGAACATGTGCTGGACACCGGTCACAGCGCAGATCTTGATAACGTAGAAGTGATAAGGCGGGGAATAAAACCATACATGGAACGACTTCACGCTGATGCGGTTGAGACAACAAAGGCTGGTAAGAATGCTGTCAATAAGGTGGATGGGGCTGATATCTCCACAATCTGGCGTTCGGTTTCGCAGCGAATAAGGATTAACGAACATCACATATAATACGCAAATGATTATGTAAGTAATGTGTCGGCATACGCTGACCTGTACAATTAATAAACAATTAGGGATGAACACAGCAATTTGGAGGTGTGATCAATTATCTTGATCTCCCCGGTCCAGCTTAAAGAACTCAGGATTGGTCAAGAGAATGCCATTTAAACCTGAACACTGTTCGTACTGACACCCTTGGTCTGACGAAAATTCTGTGTTCAGAAGCGAAACGTTTTAAAAACTTACTTTAACCGATTCATTTCGTACTTTTACGTATGTTGGCAGCTGTATCAACTGACCTTGACCGTGTTCACTTGTATCAGATTGATTTGGATACACAATGTGAGGGAAATGGACCACTGATCCTGGTCATTTCCAAGAGACGAGACACACTGTAGGCGTATTATAGGCTGTTTAGCGGTAAGGTCAAATAAGTGGTGGTGGGTTGACTACTACTTAATCATATTCCCTGTCCTGACTATCACCCTTGGTCAGACGAAGCTTCTTTGTCAGAAGTGAAACGTTACCCAAAAACTACTATAACCGATTGCACACAAATTTCTTTGCGTTATGAATACACGATCGGTCCCAAACATATTCCAATCGATTGCTGACGCCTACGAGACCCGTGTTCAAAAATTGACCAGGGAGTTGGTGAGAACAGCGGAATATGAAGCTAGATGGGTGAACCACCGCATCTTCAACCTACGTTGCAAGCAGCGCGGTGTAACACCGAGGGATCTGGTGGTAAAACTTCCGGATAATACCGCAATTCTACAAAGGCTGCCGCGAGTGCATTAAAGTGTTTTAAAACAAAGTATCCACCGGGTCAATGAAACCGTATTGGCCGCTCGATCGAAAGATTCTAAAATGATGTCGAAACTGTGCTTTGAATTTTCTGGAGCGGATTTCCACAAAATTTGTGGAAAACACGCAGAGGTTTTAACCACACAAACGGAGCGAATTGGAGAAAGACAAAACCGTAAGTTCAACAAGTTATTCGAGTTTTATAATAAACGTTCTTCAGTCAAATCTAATAAGTCATTATCTAGCAACCAGTATTCCAGTGTTTTGAATTCATGTCATCGAGAACTTTCGCAAGCTGAACAAAGATTGTTGGAGAAGGGCTTGAATTTCTGCATAAGTAAAAGCTTTATGAATGCTGAGGATCTTATCCCCTGTATTGAGGGATCATTAAATGCACTCCCCGACGAACAGGCAGACGCGGTAAGAAACTGAATCGCAGGTGCCATTAAAAACGAAGAACAAGGCGATGCAAACCTTGATTAACACGAAAGACAAGCACTTATTACGCTGAAAAAAGATACAAATATAGCCATTACTAAGGCTGACAAAGGCAAAGTAACGGTAATTTTGAACAAAAGCGACTATTTAGACAAGGTTGGGGTACATTTATCCGAGGGCCCTTATGAACGGATAATTAATGGTAAAATGAAAAAGGTAATGAATAATTGCGAAACGGTAGTCTCAAGGTATTTGCGTGACGTTAAAGAGAGTTTGGGAAAGGGCTTGTGGTATAACCTGTATCCGAAGTCTACTCTAACTCCTGAGTTCTACAGCCTACCTAAAACACATAAAGAAGTCATTCCTATTAGACCTATCGTCGGCGGTATCGGATCATCTGCGCCCGAGTTAGCTAGACATTTGGCTTATTTGTTGAAAGCTTTAGTCGGCAATACAGCCTCGCTCATCGAGAACGCATATGACTTTGCAGCACGCTTGAAGTCGGTAACAATAGATGACGACGAAATAATGGTTAATTTTGATGTGAGCGCTTTGTTCATCAACGTCGATACAACAAGTGCGTTACAACTAGCTAGACGGGCCTTGGAACCTGATGCCAGTTTGTCAGATCGCACAAACTTGAGCGTTTAGCACATTATCAACGGTGTATCGATCTGCCTAAGCATGAACCACTTCATATTTGATGAGCAAGCCATTTTTCTTCTTCTTCTTCAATAGACAAAAAAGAAATGTTGGTAATGGGTTCCCCGATATCTCCAGTAATTGCGAACATGTTTATGGATCATTTCGAGAACAAAGCCCTTAACAATGAAGGGTTCAAGCCAAACTTTTGGTAGCGCTATATTGATGACACATTTGTTATCATCAAACGAGATCAGTTAGAGGCTTTCTTTAAATATTTAAATGAAATAGACCAAAGTAATACTGTCACAAAGGAAGTGGAATCCTTCACAGGCACTCTTTCTTTTTTGGACTGTTTAGCACAAAAAGTAGACGGGAAAATAAAAAACTTGTCTATCTGAAACCTATTGATACAGATGCTGTACTATTATACACTTCCGCTCATCCAAAGACAGGTCTTTAATTCCATAGCTTGTTCCATTTTCTACAAGATAGAACACATGTGCAGCAACGAAAGGGAGCGAAAACAGGCGCACCGTGAAGCAAGCCAAATGCTCGTAGAACACGGTTATCCAAAAAGTTTGTAAAACGCCAATTGCTGAAGGTTAAATACGCATCCGAAAAATCGGAGAAAAATTGGCGGGATACAGTTTGTATACCGTATGTAAAATGCACATCTGAAGCGATACGTAGAATCTTGAACCAGGCGGCCATACGCGTAACATATAAGAAATGGAAAACTATCCGTTCGGTTCTGATGCACCTCAAGGATAAGACGCCTTTATCTAGCGTTACGAACAGCATCTACAGAATCAACTGTAAGGACTGTTCGGGTGTTTACATAGGGCAGACTTCCAGGGAAATTCAAACTAGAATCGAAGAACACCGAAAGCGTGTCTGGAGACAGCCTCGGGATGCGAGGGAATATTAATCCCTTATTCGTGATTCCGCCTTGGCGGAGCACGTTTTTATACGGGCCACAACGTCGATCTAGACAATGTGGCGATATTCAGACGTGGTATTAAACCGTATAGCAAACGCCTACATGCGGAGGCGGTCGAATTCGGCAAGGAAAGTCGACTTGCGGTTAATAAGGTGGATGGGGCAGAAATCTCCACAATCTGGCACTGATGCGAAAGTAAATAGCTTTTATTCACCTTAAACCTACTAGTTATTTAGATTTTTGTTTTTCTTCAAAAATAGCCTTAGCCCCGTTAGTAATGTACTTTGACGTATGTGGGCAGCTGTGTCAACTGACCTTGACCGTGTTAACTTGTATCAGATTGATTTGGATACACAAGATATTCCCAAGGATCATGAATACATATTTGAGACCAGTCATGAAATACGGTGTGCAGTCATGGTTTCCGTGGCTCAAGAAGGATGCTGAACTTATGCAGCGAATCGATCGCCGCTCAACAAAACTAGTTCTTAGTTCCTGAAACAAACCTTATAAAGCAAGGACAGCTCAACTAAATCTGTTCGACTTTCCTTATCGACAAATCAGAGGAGACCATATCTTGCTTTACATTCAATGCCCCGAACCATCCATTACAGTATGCACTCACGTGAAGGGATACGAGAAAATATCGAACCCATGAGTATTTGCTGGTGGTACCCCATTCCAGCCTGAACTTCAGGTATTTTAATTCTGTCTGCGTCTGTTCAACTTGGAACAGTTTACCTTCTACCGTTTCTGACTCCACTAACGTGCATAAATTTAAAACGAAATTAGACGAATTTTTATCGAATTATTCGTTTCCAGAACACTTATATACTGCTCAATCTAATTCCTTATCTTGTTTATACATTTACATTTCAATTTTTACCATCCTATGGTTGTTGTTAAGCTTGTTGCTTTTTAGACCTTTGAAAACTTTGAATTTTCTTGAACCTTGAAGGAAGTTACGTACATGCCTATTACTTAGACATCTCTGAAGCTTTGATCAAGTTAATCTTTGCTTACTTCTTTAGAAGCTGCAGGATGTTGGCATCACTGGAAATCTACTAATATGGATCGCACGTTGACTGTCTGAACGCAAAGCGAAATTTAGAACAGATGGCGAAATTTCCCGAAATATTGAATCCAATAGCGGTTTCTCCCTAGGTTTAGTACTTGGCCCAATACTGTTTACAATACTTATAAATGATCTACCGAAATTGGTGCAATGTAAACTTGTGCTTTTTGCAGCAGTAGGATCTCATTATCTGGTCGTGCGAAAAGTTAGGAAATAGTCTGCAGTGCGAGGCCGTCTATAAGTGTGCAGCAGCGTACATGGCTTATTTAGGCGAAATTTTGGTCGCTCCCCTTCGCAATCGTCGTCAAAGATACTCATACATACATACAGTTTTGGACTATAAAGTAAAGCTTGGACACCATGAATGGATACGACACCTCGCTACTCGAAAGGATTTACCAAAAGGCAACTAAAATTGTTACTGGATTGCGTAATCTAACCTTTTAGCAGCGACAGACCAGACATGGATTATACACCATCGAGCGCAGGCGCATCTGAGCTGACCTAATCCTGACATGCCGAATAATCCATATGGGGTCACACCCACCAGGACACATCTTTACAATTGGTTCCAATCTTCCAACCCACAGTCACAACCTGACACTCAAAATCCAACATTCTCGTTTTAGCTGTCACCGCAACTTCCAATGCTTTGTGTGTAACAGCTAACCACCGGAAATTGTTTCCTCATCAAACGAAATGATATTTATGCTACGTTTTTCCAAATAAATTATGTGATATGGAAAACAAAAACAAAAATAGGTTTAATATATCGTGGTGCTCACATCCCCGTCCTTTAATTCATAGAGTCATTAATCAACCTCAGTTCAATTTCGAACGGTACAAGTTACACACCTTAATAAATTTCTAAAAAATAGCAATATTATTTGAACAGCTATTTGAGCCTCAGAATAAATCCACCAATCGGTCACAAGATTAATCACTGTGTTTTGAAATAAAGAACATATAGTGAATTATGTGAAATTTTAGGATTACGCTTTCTAAGAATAAGGCCAAATCTTACACCTTTTCACGCGGCATCAAAACAAAATTAAAGAAACATTCAAATGCAGTAGAAGTCCAAGAAATCTACGATATACTGTCTTCAGCATGAAAAAAATATTAATGCTAAAACTTTACACGCATATAACAAGAGATATCTTTATTTTCATATATTCTCTTTTATGGAATTTACTTTCGACAAAATGAGACAACGTTTATTGATGACTTATTACAAAACCAAACTTAAATACATTTTATCACCGGAAAATTGAGGTTAACTTCTGATCAATAATTTTAAGAGCTATTTGTTGATGAAAAACTGTGTACCGGGAGTTCGAAAAGTTGGCGAGTATCTCTGTGCTCCCTATGCTTTACATCGCAAAGCATATTCATACATATATTTAAATAAATGAATAATGTTGTTCTTGCTTATATTCCTTGATTATTACACTATTTAAATAGGAGACGAGATAACTCCAATGTTGCACAAAGCTGCCATGCGCAAGTGTCTGAACATTTATCTGGCATGTTTATTAACTTTCTTCAAGCTGGAGTAGTACCAAACGACTGAAAACTGAGACAATTAACACCCATGTATAAAGGAGGTTGTCGTTGCGATATCAAAAATTACAGGCCGGTGACACTGCTCTTTTCGGCATCAAACGTTTTAGGTGAAATATAACTGCATAAATAGTGTAACATCAAGAACCGAACGGATATTGTCAGTTTCCTAAAACGAATTCCGCAAAAAGCTTTTTTGTCTAACAAATTTTCCGAAAGCTTAGACGACTGTGCGAATGTTCTAGATGCAGGCTGCAGTTTTCATCCATTTTACTTTGTCATCTTTAAAGCTTTTGACAGGGTCAATCATAATTCAATCTTGAACAAGCTACATAAACATGGTATTGTTGTAATACTATATGAATGGATTCGTGATTATCTTAACAACATATACATAAAAATTTGTCTGTATCGACTATTGCCGCAGTAAATCGACATCTTTTGTGGTGTTCCGCAAAGAGTGGTTCTTGAAAAAATACTATTTCTAAACGATATACCAATACCGAACGACTGATAGTAAGATAGTTCTGTTTGCTGATGACCTAACATATCGGGACAAATCAGCAATGTCGATGATTTCATTACAAAACGACTTGAATGCATTGTGCGACTGGCCATCAGAAAATTAGCTGCCTTTGAATATGCCAAAGGCTAAGATTATGCAGATCGGTCACCACTCTTGCTTTTTCTTCCCATTCAAGTTTTGAGATGAAGTCTTGGAGTACACAGCAGAAGAAATGGACCAAGGTATCTGCATTTTTGGTAATTTAAAAAAATGTTTTACAGTGCAAAGTCATTTACAAACGCGAGTCTCAGATGCTAGGTATGTTAAGACGTATATTGAATAAATGTACGGCGGTTCTAGTCGATTATTTTTAATATGCTCTATATATTCCACAATTTGAAGACGAATTTCAAAATTGGTATGGATAAAATCAATACTGATTGGCGCCTCCATACACTGCTAGAATCCATAGCAATCCTTCAAAGTCATAATTGTAATGTAAATACTGATCTATTTCTTTGTGGCGTCTGTAACCTCATAAATGAAGTAAAGGAGACTCATCTGGAAGAACTTATTTCTTTTCAATGTAGCTAATAAATACTCATATAATGATCTTAATATTTCCTCACTACGGCCTCACTTTTGACTACTTCTCACTGAACCAACTCCAAAAATCTTCTTTATTCAGCCCCGCCCTTATCATTATTAAATTCAATCACGAGAATTATGCCTCCCAAATACTAAATTCAAGCAAGTTTTAGCTTTTATCCCATAAATCTTGAAGGTTTTGATTGAACATGCCAACACACCCACGACGTTAATTTGCTGGAAAGATCCCAGCAGTAGCGATAGCAACTATTAGTACCTTATATTGTGCTAGAAGAAATTTTTGGTGTACTTGCTGAAAATATGACTGTTTTCTCAGATGTACCCGATTCACCATTTGTCAAACATCGCGTCACCGATAAGCCACAAACTATGTTACGCCCAAAATTTAAAGAGGATTCAAAGACCGAACTCTCAACTATTTAATGTTTCATTAAAACCCCTCCGGATGTCTTTGAACTGAATCCAGCCCTCGAAAGACTACGTACATCAACCCTTAACTGCCTAATTTAATTTCTATGCCGAATACGCTTCACGTCCATCTCTCGCAAACTCTCGAAGCATACTGGCGTTATATGCCGGAGGACTGCTGTATCTCTGTATCAAACTGGCAAAAAAATTGTATTGAACAAGTAAAAACACAAAGGAAACGAATTGAACCGATCACCATTTATTTATACTGAGGGCAGTAAAGAGATAAGATTCCTAAAATGAAGCTTCTCGAAAGAAGAAACCCGTCTTCCCGCTTCTAAAACTTTACACAAGACTTTCATTCATTTCTACGCAGCATTAAACGTTGTGGCTTTTTGTAAATAATATAATATACTTCCATCTAGAATCCAAAATGTTACAGCTGAACAGTGATAGAGACCAAGTCTTGAATATTCTTACGAGATCTCAATATACTCTAAAAAACATTAAATCACTAGTGATAAAGTAATCATGAACGTCTGCTTGGTTAAATGCTATTACGGTATTTTTGAAATATTTCACACACTAGTTTAATACCATGCCCCCAACGTGACATGCATTTTTATACATTTTTGATTCCATTTCATTTACTTTGTATGATATTAGTGTAATGTTCAACAAAACAAATCTTCATAAAGCTTCATTTTGTAGGCGTTATTCTAGCAATTTTGCAATTGAAATAAAAATATACTTCAAATTCGACTAACTTATTCAATCTTTCTGTAAAAATTCGTTATATTTCCATCCGAGAAAAAACATTATTTAATTATACCTCGCCTTAAACAGAGAATTCGCACAACATCACGAATTATCTCTCAATTATTGACACCCCTTTATCTGAAGGTAGTATGATAAGTTGATCAAAAACGATGTGCTAGATCACTTGAGTCAAAACGTTTTCTATCTATTCCAACATGCTTTTTCTGATCATATATCCTGCATTTTGTCATTTAGAATATTTAGAGAATGTAACCGCTTCAATTGGTTGAAAATCAAGGTACTAGCAGGATTTTTAGTCATTACCAATGCATTAGATCGAGTTCCTAATTATCTATTACCCATAAAATTTTCATCACTTGATATTTCTAGCCCTTTATAAATTCGGTTTCTTTATTTTCTCACTGATCGTACCTTCACAATCTATTTCAATGGCACCTTCTCTTGACTCCCTCCATACCAATTGGAGCCATTAGTGATAACCTAATAGGTACCCTCCTTTTTAACGCAGAATTAGCAGAATCATTTTAAATATTTTGATCCTTCATCTTACCAAGAAAGGTGTTATTTGCAAGACACAGAACTGGTATGGCTACGTAGAATTTATCTTAATCTGTTTCTCTGATTTGGAGTTGTTGGGGAACAGCAACTAAAGCTTAGGTTATGATGTTTTCAAATATTTTGAATGTTTATGCATCGTACATATTTTGTAATTTTTCGTTTCAAATCATACATGTAAATATGTACACAATTCGAATTCACGCTGCTCACTGGTTCTGATTTGGAACAAGTCTATCATGTGCGATTGCTTTGGATTTGTAAATCGTGTTACGTTGAGTAGTGTATTGGGGTTCATTGGTAAAATGACCAGAAGGCATACGCTGTTAGTGGTGAAATCTCCGTTGGATCAACCGCTACAAACTGTTCATCTCTAGAAATTTTTCTTTTTGAAATTTTCCTTCGTAGCATATACTCCCATTTCTTCGATTTTGCTGTCATAATTTTTTTCATTTTCTGAATGGATCTTAAGTAATCATTTTCTGATACACCATCTTCATATCTTTATGCGGACTCTATGACGCACGTAAGCCTTCTCTCATTTGGTATGAAAGATCCTCACCTCTGGTTCGTCCAAATCGAAGCATTGTTTGAGACTTGCCGTGTGAAAACTTAACAATCGCAGAATAATAATGTGGTTGGTATTTTGACACCATCAGTCGCAGAAGTGATTCAATATTTAACCGATTGATAATCCGTCCGATGCACTAAAACCTGCCATTATTTCACGTACTTCGTCCACTGATGAACAAAACCAACATAAGCTTTTGTCCGGCGTAGAAATAGGTGATCTTTCTGCATCACAGCAATCATGACACTAGCTTCAGTTACAAGGAGACAAACCGCTAGATAACAAAATTATCCGCGAATTATGGTAAAAGAGTCTCACTGCAGACATCCGCAAATGTTTAGCAATAATTGACAACCCCCCAGTCTTCAACATTTAGCAAGCATTGCAGACGAACCGCATGACATCTCTTACAATCCTACAATATATCACGTAAAACGCACGACTGCCGATGATTCAAATACACCGATGCAACCAGATTTCAAAGATTTGGAGTCGATGTTCCATAAATTATCTCTACAATTACAGAACGTTGCACAATTTTGTACTAATTATCGCAATTATTGACAGCACAAACGATCCGCATATCATTAAAAAGGCAAGAGAAACCACGAGACCATGCAGTCGACGCGCGGCTCTGTTTGATAGCACTCACAGTAATATTTTCTACGTTACCGACAGGTCCACGAGAATGCGTATCCTCATCAACACTGGTGTGGAAATTAGTGTCATTCCACTACCTAACGCGGAACACAAATATCAGTCGTCAATGACGTTACAGGCGGCAAACGTCACGAAAAATTTACTTTCGGTCAAACATAACTTTCTGCCAAATTGGGTCTGAGACATGACCTTAGATCAGTGGTTCTTAACCTGGGTTCGATCGAACCCTAGGGGTTCGGTGAGTCCTTTTCTGGGGTTCGATGGTTTACCATGGATTTTACCCATACACACAAGGCACGTTATTACTTTACGCGTCATGGGACTCACCGGTTTTTCACATGATTTGCACGTGACTTCGGGACAATTCTGCGTGTCGTGATTAGTCCTATCAGCTGAGTCGGCCGTGACCATTGTTGAGTTCACCGGGTCCAGGCCTTTGGCAATGAGGTCAAGTTGATAAATGTCGCTGTCACAGTTTGATCGATCGATTTTATTGTCTGTATGTTGGATCTCGTGATGCGGTCAAACGTGTTAGTAGCCTGAAGTGAGTTTTTCGGCTGAGTGGTAAGCGTTTGGTCGGCAGGTCCATGTGGTTGCTTCGGAACTCGTGATTTCGTCATTTTGCAAATAATCCACTATAGCTCGTTAACCACACAAGGTAGAGAATACAGAAACAGTTATCAAAATGCGTAGCTCAACGCGATGTTTGTAATGAAAGCAAAACCGTAGAATAGTTAACGATTGGAAAAGTTTGCGCGCGTGAGCAAACTGATATTTACGCCGACGTGACGTCACGCTCTGCTTGACTATTGTTGGTTGCAGCTGATCACGCCACATCGCTTGGCCTTGATATCTGTGCTGACTGCTGCAGGTAGCTCGGATCAATCAGTAGTCGACTTGTGACTGTCCTGGTCGTACGTGATTCATGATTTCCCTTTCAATACTTTAAACCCTTGATACTAACTATGTCGAGCAAAAAAGCAAGTGGTCGGACGAATACGTTCAGTATGGATTCACGTGTATAACGGAACGTGATGGGAGTCAGCGTCCTCAATGTATGATTTGCAATACCAATTTGAGCAATTCTAGTCGACGTGAAGAAACTTGTGGATGACTTCTTCAGATACAACGATCTTTCGTGGAATATGGTTTCTGTAGTTTGTTCGGACGGAGCTCCAGTCATGCTGGGACGAAAATATGGGTTCAGTTCGCTGGTGAAAGCCGATGCAACACACATCATTGTTACACACTGTGTTCTGCACAGGCATGCATTGGCAACAAGAACCTTGACTTCAAAACTCGCAGAAGTATTAAAAATTGTAGTGGAATGTGTGAAATATGTGCGAAACAGTGCTCAGAATCACCGCATCTTCAAAGAGCTGTGTAATGAAATGGGCTCTGTATTCGGAGTACTTCTGTACCATTCAAACGTTCGCTTGTTATCTCGGGGTAAGGTGCTGAATCGTGTTTTTTTGATGTTTTTTGTTCTTTTGATGAATACCTGAACGAAATCATTGAACTGCAGGAGAGCCAGGTTCAACAGCAACTCTTCAGAACAACAAAGCTCTCAACGTTTTGGTGTCACCAAGTCGTTGCGTACCCTCTTATTGCTAAGAAAGCCCTCGAGATTGGCATACCGTTTGTTACAACATATCTTTGCAAACAGTCCTTTTCGATGATGGTAAACATAAAAACAAAGGAAAGGAACAAACTTCGTTGCGAAAATGATATGAGAGTGGCCGCGCATTTCTGAAATTGTCGCTGTGAGGCAAGAACAACGGTCACATTGATTTGAGTTAAATATTAATTTTGTGTTTGTTTATGTGCGAAATTCATGTTGTGTTGGTTTTTTTCAACACAGTGATTTTGTGTGCAAATGATGCATGAGACAGTTTGTGCACTTATACAGTATATAGTTATATACATATGTTGTGAATTGGAACAAAAACCACATTTTATTTTTCCAACTACGAAGGGTTCGATGAATGCATGTATGGAACTTGTAGGGTTCGGTACCACCAAAAAGGTTAAGAACCACTGCCTTAGATAGACATTCACGCTCGCAAATGTCAAAGAAGAAATTCTGGGCGCAGATTTCTTTTCTCATTTTAAACTTTCAATGAATATAGCTGCAACATAAGTTTTTAAACATTGCTTTCAATCTACTACCGTTAAACATGACATCAAACACCATATTCTGATCCGTGGTAGTTCAGTGCTTAACACGTTCGAAGTAGCAGAGCGCGCGTTTGGATAAATGTTTGAAATTGGAATTACACGACAATGCAAATTGCTATGGACAAGCCCCCTCCATATGGTGGAGAAAAAAAAGCGGATGCTTCGCTTTCAGGTGACATTGCCGTGCTTCTAAGAGAGACACTATTCCCGATCGGTAACCTATTCCACATATACAAGACTTTGCACTTTTGCATGGAAAGATGGTGCTTTCTACACTTGATCTGGTGCTTGCGGATATCTGTCGCCGAGGAATATATCCCATAAACAGCCATCACCACATCATTTGGTCGTTCCGAATTTCTAAAATTTGCCTTATGGTTTAGGCAACGCTTCTCAAACTTTCCAGAGATTCATGGACCAAGTAGTCCAAGGATTATCATTTGTTAATGTATATATTGCTGATGTCCTCATTATTCGTTCGTCTCGAGCTTTGGTTCGCTTCGTCGGCCATTGCCGAAGGGCAGTTAGGGCATTTCGAAATGCGCTTTCGCTCCAAAAAGTGATATTTGTTATTGGTCTGGTTTTAATGCCGCAATTTCACTGTTTGGATTGATCAAATACGTTTTGAAAAATCCTCCGGCATTTTCTCTGTCACTACAGTTGATAGATATTCACCCCGTGAGATACGTAAAATTGACTACATTTCGCAATTTACGAGTGATATGCGTCATCTGTTTGCATCATTGAAAATAGTTGCGATGCATTTTTTCGCATGCACTAATAACTGAAACCAGTTGATCGATCTTCGATCTGAAGCATAAGGTAGAGGCTTAGCCACATGACAGTGGTTTAAGACAGCATCAATCTACCTCATCCCTAACAGTTCATGGTGTCGCTATCCGTAATTTCAAGTTAACTTCATTATGTGATTTTTCCACCACCAGTCCCATACTTTAGTAGCAAAGTTTGATACGAAATCCACTTTTGAACAATTTCAGTCTCTTTCCCATCTCGGCATTCGTGCTACTCGTAAGTTGATCACAGATCGATTTATTTGGTCAAATATGCATGTGGATATTCAATTTTGGACAAACGTATGTATCAAGTTTCAACACAGCAAAGTGCAACGTCGAAATCTCAGTGCTCCAGGATCTTTTTCTCTATGAGTCAACTTTTTCAGCACGGTCATCTCGACATTATCGGTCCTCTGGCTATTTCTAATGGTTTCTCATATATTTTAAATTGTGTCGATCGTTTCAGCCGCTGGCCTATAGCCATCCACATTACCGATATTACAGCTGAAACAATAGCAAAAAGATATCTGCAAAACTGGATCAGCAATTACGGTGTCCCATCAAATCTTACTAGAAATAGTGGATTCCAGTTGAAATCCACCCTTTTCCGTGAGTTGACTAAAAATGCTAGGTATTAATCACATACAAACAACAGCCTTTGCACTAACGGCCTTGTTGGACGGTTCGATCGACAGCTGAAAGCCGCACTAATGTCACATTTTAATACGGAAAATTGGACAGAGAACCTACCATTGATACTTTATTCATAGATTTATTCATAGATTATATGCAGGTAAAAAGCTATGCTTTACAAGACCCACAAAAATGTACATCGGGTCGGATGGTAAAAAATATCAAAATATTGTTAGATTATTGTCAAACATAAAAAACATACTTTTCCATATGGATATCTAGTGATTTTTTGAAAACTTCAACAGTTCCAGATTGTACCACATGAGTAGGTAAACTGTTCCACAGTTGCACATTGCGAACGGAAAATGCATATTTGCGGCAGTTCAACCTGCTATGCTGTTGGTAAAGTTTCGATTGGTGACCTCGCAGATGTGTCTTATGTGAAAGATGAAACAAATGAACGCAAGAAAGATTTGTTTGATTAAGCACTGTCCAAATGCATATTAGTGCTCCTCGTTTCCGTCTGTATTCAGCCGAATGCAAATTCAATAATTTAAGTCGCGTTTCGTATGGATACTTTGATAGTCCCATGACGAGTTATGCTGCTCTGCGCTGTGGAGTTTCTAATAGCAAAATAACTTTTTTCAACCCAGGATCCCATACCGGTATAGCATATTCAACATGAGGACGGATGTACGTTGAAATCAATTTGCAGGCAATATTGGGGTCAAACGAACCTAGGACTCTTCTAAGGAGACCCAAGTTGTTTTCAGGTTTGCAGACAGGCAGTCGACATTGCATTGAGTTTCCTAAGTCTGATTGGATAATCACACCTAAATCTTTTTCGGTGGAAGCGGGTTTAATAACAGTACGACCAAGATAATATTCTTTGCTCGACTTGCTGTTGAGAGACAATAGGCTGCATTTCGAAGCATTCAGGGGCATTTCGCTGTCTATGGACCAAGTGTGAATCATATCGAGATCCCGTTGCAGGTTCTGCGTGTCGTCTGTGGAGTTTATCTTGCGCCAAAGCTTTGCGTCATCAGCGAAAATAAGCACGGAGGACAAGTAGGCAAGTAGTTTATATAAATTAAAAACAAAAGCGGTCAGAGGACTGATCCTTGTGGGACACCACGGGCAAATTTAATCGACTCGGATAGTTCGTTTTTGTCTCTCACGTACATCTCACGAGATATCAACCATTCTTTGATCCATGCATGGAGTTTACCCTGTACTCCGTAGGTGAGTAGTTTCTACGAAAGTATTTCGTGATTCACACGATCGAAGGCTTTTGAGAAATCGATATAAATTACGTCCACGGAGTTGCCGGCATCCAGTAGCTGAGACCAAGATTCTTCTGCTAATAGCAAGTTTGTCAGGCAGTATCGTTTTTTCCTGAATCCGTGCTGTGCCTCGGAGATTAAATTATTAATCTCAAAGTGATTCCGCAAGGCATCAGCTATTATGGACTCCATTACTTTTGATTGCACTGGTAATAACGCTATCGGGCGATAGTTTAAAGGATCATTTCTTTTGCCACCCTTGTAGATGGGACTCATCAGGGCAGTTTTTCAAGTTTCTGGTACAAAGCTCTGCTCGAACATCATCGTGAATACGTCAGATGTCGGTATTGCCAACTCGGAAGATAGATTGTGCAAAATTTTTGCGTGTATATCGTCTATACCGGGTGAGCCTGTTCTTTTCATCGTCATTAATTTGGATTCAACAACGTTGGGAGGGAACTCCACCACGTAAAGAATTGGCAGGCTGCAGCTTTCGGAGTTTAGGGGCTGTCTATGGGTTGACACTTGTGAGTTAACTGATGCAAATTGGTTTCGGAAAACGTTAGCGCAATCTTTAAATGATGTCACTATTCCAGTACCAGAGACCAGTGGCGGTATTTCCATTTGAACATTCCGGAGGCCGTTGACGTGTCTATACAATGCTTTGGGATTTATAATGAATTTTTCGACAAGACTGATTTGGTAATCTTTTCTGTCTTTTCGAATGAGGCAGACACACTTATTTCGCAATAACGTGTAGTAGCACCAAGTTATCCCAGAAGGATCGTCCAAGTATTTGTACCAGGCATTGTCACGTTTACACATCCATTTCCGAGTACTGCTTCTGAGAAGCTTTTCCGGACGCTGTTTGCTGGATATTATTTTTACCTTCGATGATAAGTCAATGATAATACGAAGTTGGCTGTAAAACGTTTCCCAGATTTCCTCAGCTGATTTGAGTTCAAGGAAATCCCATCGATTTGCAGTAGCAAGAGCTCGAAGCAAGTCATAGTTCACAGTTGTATACGTTCGTTGAGTATTTCCTGCTGGTTCGTATTGATAAGTATAATCAAATGTCATGACAACATAATCACTCAATCCGAGTGGAGCTGTATAGGAAACAGATTCTATCATGAGTTCTTCGTTTGTAAGTATGAGGTCCAGGCTAGATGGGGTTTGCTCAGATCGAAATCGTGTTGGTTGTTGCACATGGTTGTAAAGAGGGGTGCAAGTCATTATTTCTTGAAGAAAGCTTTTGAATGAATCGTCACCTGTAATCTGTGTTGCAACGGTCGATACATTAAAATCACCGAGGAGGAGCGAATGTGAATATGTGAGCTTCAATGCAAAACGTATTGCATTAGAAAGAACAGTGTCAGCGGCAGATGAGGAAGAAGGGGGTCGAGAAATCAATGCTAAGAGGCACTTATGTTTATCATGTAAGTCAAAAGAGCAAAACAATGTATCTGGGACATCTAACTAGGGGGAGAGAAGTATAGTGCAGTTGATGCTTTCATGTAAGTAGAGGAGGACACCGCCACCTTTTGTTGCTCGATCTTTTCTGTAAATCATCATATGAGGGATTTTAAGTTCAGAATCGTGTATAGAATTACACAACCAGGTTTCTGTCACTGCAATCAAATCCCAAGACGCCACGGTCGCACGTGAATACAGTTCAGTGAACTTGCCCAGAAAGCTCTGAGCATTGGTGTAACAGCATGATAGAGATTTGATTTTTGTTGACGATGAAGAGCTCATAGTAGTGGATTCGCCGACCCAGAATTGGTCGGCTGCTCCACGTTTTTTGTCTCAGGTGCATTTGATTGACTTGGTGGCGAAGCCATTTCAGGAACAATGATGTTCGTGCGTTTTATGTCGTATACAGCCCGAATACGAATTTCAGGAGGAGCAAATTTTCGACATTGATACCACGCCTCGAGTATTCTGTCCTTCATCTCATCTGTGCGGAATGATATTTTGAGAGGAGGAGGCTGATGCGTTTCTGTTTTCGGTATAAGGCGCATAACATGAGTCGGTATTATGTCCTTTAAACCTAGGATCTCTTGTAAAAATCCCCATTCACTGCAATCGTGTTGCAGACGTTAGCTGGGTTCTACTTCGTTTGAAATAGGTACACCATGAACTATAACAGCTCTGCGATTTGTAGCATCTTTTGCTGGTTCCGGATTATTACGACGAATTTGCCGTTCTTCCCAAGGAACGTCCGGAAATATTCGCACAGTCGATTTGTTTACAACTAAGAGGGATGAGGCGAGCAACATATTTTCAACATCTTGTCAACTTCTTGGTATACATGCTATTGTAAAAAAGATATCGGATGTTTCGCTGCAGAGTTAGTTTACGATTCTTCAATTCGACTTCCTGGTGAATTGTTCGCAACCCTCAACTTTGCAGCAAATATTACTGTTCCCAACTATATCATTCATGTGTCAATTGCTTCCCCCACTCACCCAAGTGATTTACATTCACGTGCTTTTATTTCTGTTCGAACTGATCTTACGCGCAAAACCTGCAAGCCATATACACTAGACCCGTTAAAGTCATTAGATGCTGTGCCAAATATCGAGCGAATTGGTGCTTAAGATGCGGTTACTATTGACCGCTTAGAGGAAGCTTTTATCGAACCAGTGTGCGAAGAAACACCACCCTCAATCGTTTACACCCGAAGTGGTACGCTCAATGTTGACAATTTTCCTTCCGACCCGCTTACTTTTATTGTTCCTAGTTTGCCTCAGTCAACGCAATGAACTCAGTCATGTGTACTCTCTCTTGTGACTTATCCTTTTCCATTCGAATAACTCGATCAGGTCGTAGATACAGGTAGCCTGCTAATGTTGCAGACTACGCGGATTAAGTTTTATAGTTTCGAGCGTTCACTGTCTTCCAACGCTCTAAGGAGGGAGCATTGTGGTATTTTCATCATTTTTATTTATGTATGCATCGTACATATTTGTCATTGTCATGCTATAATTCATACATGTAAATATGTACCCAATTCGAATATATTATTCACGTCACTCACTTTTCTGTTTTGCGACAAGTCTATCGTGTGTGATTGTCTTGGATTTGTATTCGTTGTTAGGTTGAGAATTTGGGCACAATATTCATAAAGCGTACGCTGTTAGTGGTGAAATCTCCGGCGGATGAACCGCTACAACGTTTACCACTCGCTTTCAAGGTTGCAATTTTTATGGTCTGTGCGAACGAACGAGGCTCTTATATATTTTCCACACTGAAGTTCGAAGCCACTTTTCCCTTATTGGATATGCCCAACTCTGAAATTCTCTTTCACTCCTATTTTCGCATGCCCACATCGATAGGTAAATTTATAGTACTTGTTGAAACTCTTACTTCTCCTTCATTATGCGAAATTTCAAGATAAACACTTCTTTAGACCGCGTATTTTGTCATGATATTCCTCGTTTCTGAATTAAATTTCCACGAATCCGAAAGTTTAAGTGAAACAACCCCTCGATTCTAAAGGCCTGGCGTTATCAGTGTGTTACATGGTGCCCAAAAATTACGTCAGTTTATGTATACCAGTTTAAATGTACATCAAATACATCATGTGCGAGTTGAAACAATATGAAAATTTTCGAATATTTTCAAAAACGGCTCGTGAATTCTAATTCTTCACATTTTAGAAACGATTCTTAAACCCATGCGCAAATGAATCAAATGAGTTATGATAATTATTATCTGGGTTTTAAACATGCCTATTTGCAACTGCTAGTTTGATTCCAATTTGGTCTACTCATACAATAATGAAAGAACTATTGACTCCCAACGTGAAATGTCGTCAAAAATTCTATCCGTTTGATTCCGTTATATAAAACTCCCTTATAGATGAAATAATCAACATTAAGTTCCACATTGTATACAACGTTTTGGGCAATAGCTCGAATAAGTGCCTGTTTACCAAAGCTGCTCTCAGTGACTTCAATTTCCTCATGATCTCAAGCGACAATTATGCATTAAGCACCCAATAATCAATATGGCTCATACGAGTCCACCGTGAAAACTAGTCCCTATCCTAGAGAATCACTATGTAGAACATTTTATTCCGCTTCAATAAAAGTTGATCAATGTTGCAGAGTGGATTGGTAATTCAACAATAAATATTTAATCTAGAATAATTCTAATAGTATATTGGTGCTCAAAATTGAATCCCACCCACATATCATGCACGAGTAAATATTTATTATTTTTCCAAAACATACACACCTATTGAACGAGCAAGTTCAACTTTCTTTTTTATTAATTGTGGAAGTTATTGAACAGTCGTCTTTCAACTCCAGCTCACCAACAGACTTTCTGATTGTTGGGTGGTCGTTCTCCTTGTAGTGCTTAAGAAAAATAATGCCATTGGTCAGGGGACAGGTAAGTGAGTTTGACACTTAAGGATAAGCGAAGTAAACACGCTGTTACATTTCAAATAAGGCGATGGTTTATTTTTTCCACATATCTCAAAGCAGTTCGCATGTCAGCTCGTAGCAAATCAACGTGGATCATTGTAAAAATGGCTTACTAATAATCCGCATATAAGAGAGCTGTTTCTAAAGCCGGAGCGATATTTGGAAGACCAGACGAAATATTTTGAAAAAATAGCCATCGGTGCACTTACACATGTACGTGAGTCCAAATTTTTAAACAATAATAATGACGATTGGGTTAAGTTCACCAATAAAGACTACCAATCAAGAGATTTCTGCAAACAAGCACAAAAGCATCACTCGGGACAATAAAATAGTAATTAGCAACAAAAGCCGATAACATCTTGAGATCTGTTGGATATTTATTCGCATAAACTCCAGTCTTAATCATGATCCGATAAACGACAACTTAAACTCGTAAACGGTGTGTCAATTAAGCTCGAATACGCTTTAAATTTCAATTAGGATTGACGAGATTATTTTCGCGAGCAATTATTCAATAATTTAGCGATTTGCGGTTGACTCATGCTCACATTACGTGCTAAAATAACATGGTACATATTTGTCATAAGCGGGGTAGGAAAGATGCCCCTGATATTAATACGAACTCTAATATGGCGTTAACAAAACAAACCCAGCTAGTGGCAGCGCAAGTGGCTTTTCTTATTGGTTGGAGAAAATCTTTA
>JACCGJ010024555.1:0-26653 GCA_013407085.1 Atriophallophorus winterbourni
CGTATCCCGCTTGCCTGCTTTCCCTTTTCCACGCGCTTGCTTATCTGCTTTTCCTGCTTCATATTGCTTGGCACTTTGTATGGCTCCAGACTTGTGCTTCATGATGATGATGATGTGGGATGGATACGCAGGTCGACCCAGTGCCTAGATAGGAGAGCAATTTGTTCTCGACCGAATCCTTTGCCTAAAGAGGCTTCCCCACAAGGCACATGGCTGAAACGAGTTCGTTGACCTCTATCCATCAAACCGTCTTGGTGAGTAGCTTGTTTGTTCCCGAAGTACACAACCCAGTATAAGCTAAATGGGTCATGGAGGGACACAAACATCGCTACCCCGTAAGGCCAGTCTCCGCGCGTGGTTCTCAAGCCATTTTATAACAGATCTTTCACACTAAGAACACGAAAAACTCGAGTAGCAGAGTTTAATATAAGACATTGGTCAATGAAGAAAAATTATTAACGGGTTGACCAAATCGAGTTCATCGCCAGTATCGCGAGCGGAACAAGGAATCTTGTGTCACCTGTGTGTGTTATTAGCCTGAGAAGGCCTCCAAGACGATATGAACTATGATTTAACCAGTTTGTTTTGGCTTAGTTTGAAACCATTCAAGCAAGGTAAAGTCGTGCATCCAATCGTTCATCGATTTCTTCGAAAATTTGTCCTATTTTTTTAAGGGCTTGGGCGGCAAAAGCTAAGGGAAATTTCAAAATAGATTCACATGGACGTACAGTTAATGACGCGACCCGTTTTCACCCATCTTTCTGTTGTTAGCTGGTTTTGGTGGTACAATCGCTAATGAACTGCACATGAACAAATTCCAACTGGTGCTTGCAATGATTTATGTACCGCATTCCCAAGATACCTCATGCATATCATCCCATACACATTTTCACAGTATGCTTCGGCGGCCCAGTACTCTCCATAACCAGATTGGCTATGATTTCTTACGAAATATTCAGCGCTCACTTAGCCTCTCTTCGTTTTATCGATCTTACTACAAGAATTTAACAACAAGAAATATATTTCATTTTGTTAGCAGTAGCTATTTTAGCCTACCGGGTTCTAGACATTCTATCTACATAAATGTCTTGAAAATGATGGCTCTGTGAAACTCAGACCAGCAAGCGGCTCCAGCTATTTGTTAAGTTTCTTCCGATATTCATGCGTACTTGCTATTTTACGAAGCTCATGTACGGAAGCCTAACACAAACATGATTTTAATCAACAGCAGGATATGTGCTATCCGATGCTTTTTTAAACGCATTCTAAACAGCAGCATTACATAAATAATAAAATGGCTGCGCATTCGATTATTACTGTGAATGTAGCGCTATCTATGATGAGGATGATGGTCATAGTCAACAACAAGCGGGGATGTAGACGGAAGGGTTGGAATGGCGTGACCTTTACAGTATTTTTGTGGTATGGTATGAAGGCACAAGCCTGATCTTGACAAAGTGCCGCACAGTCATGGAATTCACGTTGGGTAGGATAATGTCAGGTTGCCCAGGCAAATATTGAAAATAAAATAAAAATGGCAGTGGTACTCCAGCTTGTTTTGGCATGCCGCTCACTACCGGTGGCAAATCAATTTAGCACGATTTTATCCGTACAGCAAATTAGTAGTTTGTTTTCAGGATCGGGATAGGATAGCAATATGTGACGGCTTCATTTAATACTGACACCTATTGGATCGCATATGAGACATCAATAAGGTCGGGTATTTGTTGTTGCTCCTGAACATCTGTAATCATTAATTCTGCTCATTAACAATTAAATATTATATTTTTTTATCTCAACCATCAAGTTAAGTTTTAACATATAGATATCTGGGATGCATCGTATTTTTTCAACTGGCCAAAATCTTCAGTTGATGAGAAACCGCAGTACAATGTTTTCACCGTATAGAAATACAGCCAAAAAATTTTCACTGCGACTCCTATATCACGGTTTACTATTTATCAGTGCTCTTTTAGAGTTGTCGTCAATCTACAGTCTGACTTCGTTCGAACTCTTTAACAGATTTATTAAATCACAAAAGGTTTCCCTATTCAGATTGGTTCTTTACTAAATCATTGATTAAACTGGCGGTTAATATTCGGGTACATAATGTTGGTGTCCTTATAGTATCACCAATTTCAAATTCATCCATATTTTCTTCATTATGCAGGCATCCTGACTAGTTTTCTCAGAAATGTCTTATAAAGATCTCGCGGATACTCATTTTTCGTGAGTTATACACGCCACTTCTTTGATCGATCGAATTCAGATTGATACCGAAAATCGTTAATGGTGGTATCGCTGGCATTGTTGGTGTCACCTGCGTATTCCCGATTGATCTAGTGAAAACCCGCTTGCAAAATCAACAAGAAGCTTCTCGTTTGTACAGCAGCTTGTAAGTTAACGAAACTATTACTGTATATCTGCCTAAGTGTCGTTGCTTTTCCGCTCTATGTTTACCGTCGCTCAAATCAATGAAAATTAAATCAGCCTGTAAGTTGTCCGATTTGCATTGATATTTTTGGTTGTGTAGACTTTGGAATGGTGATCTGTCGGTCTACACCGAACAACTCTACAGTTAACCCAACTAAATCATTATACCATTGTCGATCACGAATGCATGCATTATAGGAAAACCTCAGGCATAATTCGACCATATATGTATGAAATCATGAGCCTATACGTTTGCACGGTATGGGCAGCACCTTGCTACGTGGATTGCCGCGGTTAATGAGCTGCTTGCAATAACGCTATCGTCTCACTACCATCATCAATTTCTTATACATCTGCCTAGGTTTGTGAAACCTGACAGTATCTCAACCCATGCGCATTCTTTGGTTGGAAGAAATGCTGAAATGATTGAAAAGCTGCTGACGCTATTTTGTTTGCGGTAGTTGGACATCGCTGCCTGGTGGAGGACAAGGGAAACAACCATGTGGTCAATGAATGACGTCGCGCGATGAGATAAAGAAACGCTAGGCTCAGTTAACACTAAATGTCTTTTGGGAAAAGAGTTGAGCTCTGCACCAACGGCTTGACGGAGAGGATGGAATGCACCTCCGGTATTCGATCTGGTTTCAGCCAATTTGGTAATTTATTTGCAACAAAATGAACGTGTCGTATGTCTCCGGTCATTTCAGTCTTGGCGGGTAGTCTTTGATGGCTTATAGCATCACATTTGCTACTTTGCTTCCCGCTCTGTATTTCTTTACACTCGAAAACACATAATGATGTCATGAAGTCTGTGTAGCTAACCTTGCGAAATAAAGTAAGTGATTAGCCTACATTCTTGTGATACTATGACGCAAGGGTGACGTCGAGGCAATTCCCTCTCTCTCTCAGTTATCTTGGTGTTGGAACTTTTACTCGTGAATAAAGCTTTTGCTTTTGTTTGATACAGATAGCAAAGTAGTTTTGATAATACTCCTCTCTTGCGATCTGCATACAAGCTCACGATAAAAACACCAACCATGCTTGCTATTTAAATCCGTTTGATTTTACCCATAAGTGTCTGAGAACGGTATTATTATTGTTATCGATATCGATCAATCATTTACTTATTCAGTATTGATTGCGCAAAGAAGACCTACAGAGCTGAAGGATTCTTTGGGATGTATCGCGGTACGTTCTTTTTCATCCTTCAGACCAATTCGCTTTCACATCATATAAAGACATATACTTCCCAGTTAAATCATTTCCTTCAGCTTTTGTTTTTATTCAATATGTCACGTATGTGTCACCGGTCTCAATATATATCTACCTGGAGGAAAATAGCCGTGATTCGATTTTTTTTATATAGAATCAGTTTTCTCGTTACTATACATGGACTGCCTCATGAATTCGATTTGCTCTTGATGACCCATCTAATAATAATAGATTAATTGATTTTACACCAGTGGTCGGGTATTAGAATCTTTTGCTCCAAGATTAACAGATGCCAGTTACTTTTCTGGAGAATATAGAAACACCGATTTTTACGAATATGTCCATACCAATGTCTCTCACGCACCCTTTCTGACGTGAAATCGCACGCTTGCATACATACATACATACATACATACATACATACATACATACATACATACATACATACATACATACATACATACATACATACATACATACATACATACTTACATCCGAACAGAGAGAATTCTAATTTTTTGGAATGGAAGGGCTACGATCAGCCTCGGCTGTATGTAATTTGGTTTGCCGTGCAAAGCAGCAGCGGGAGAAACTGTATTTGGACTGTAAATCAGAAATGCAGTACTGTTACAAATTCATTGGCCAACGTTTATCCACCAACGCTGTCTGCAACGCCTGCTAAAAAAAGGACTCTATATCATACTCTCACGACAGTCATTAAAAACGCGCCACTGAGAAACGGGATAATGGTATTAGGTGAAGCCAATGTCGGAGTTGGTGTAGATCACTAGTGTTGGCCAAACTGTCTAAGGAAGTTTGGAGTAGTTAAAGAATTGGACAACGCCTTTTGGAACTATACACACAGTTGTGTTCTTGTATCACTAACATATTCTTTCTAACTAAAGAGACACTGTAAATTCTCCTCGAAACGTCCCCGGTCGAAGCATTGGCTTTAGTTTGATCCTATCGCCTTTTAGCGCGCTAATATGAAAAGCGCAATCCATACAAGATCATACAATAGAACAAATGGTGGCAGTAATTATTCACTGGTTTATGCAAAAACTGAACCATCACCAGACTAAATTTCACTGCGCAAAATTGGCTGGTAATCCAAGGACCGATGTTCGTTGTATCTGTGCGAACCTCATGTTGGTGAACAATCGGAACAAGCGTTCACAGCCGAGCACAACAACTCAACCTCACCCAGTTTAGCTTCCGAAAACTGGGAATCGCTCAAAAGCTGCATACAACGAGGCGCTTTTCTCGCTTATAGTACGAAGAAAGCTTGAACGAGCGGCTGTTTCGAATCCGAAACTTTTACGACGACTGCTGTCTTTGATGAGAAACGATCAGCGTTTTTGAAGTTCAAATGTAGATGAACACTTACGACATCTTAGAGCCGCTAGAATTAAGGTCCAGTAGACTGCTGGTCGGTTTACAATTAACCATTGAACTGAAACTAGCCTCGGTATCCAAATGACTGCGAATACTAGTAATTTTCACGGTCTGTGTCATTAGATCAAGCGAGCCATTGTTTCAAACAAACTTGAAACAGCTCCCATGAAGTCACTATCTGATAAACCGGTTGTCGACAAAATTCAGTTGATAGAAAATGGATGAATACTTCCCCTACTCTTTTTGAGCTTCATAGAGCTATCGACCGCTTAGCAATAGGGATAACGACGTTATCATCGCCTGCCATACCGCGCCTTATTCACAAAGCCTGGCAGAAGCAGGGGGAAACGGCCGGGTGGTCAGTTCATGACATGGTTGCAGAAACTCATCGTATCTCAATGGTACACATTCATTTTCCTGGATGGAGTCCCATAAACCCGCATTATTGTTGTCTGGACACAATTTAGTGCTGTGCTAAGATCACCTCACTTACCTTTTAGTGATTGACCCGGAATCACTTTGTGATTTTGTATTTGAACGTCGTGTTTGTAAGTATGAATCCTGTCTAACAATGGTATTTAAGTTTAACTTTGCCTCACGCTATATGGCTTCAAACAAAAGCCAGTAGTGCTCATCTGTTTGTATCATATACTACTCATTTATCATTTCTGACTCCAAATGAAAATTTTCCATCCTCCGTCAAAATAGTCACCGATGCTCCATTGCACTCGTTTTACGGGATTTCGCTTCCTTTCCACGTCATGCTTAATTTCAAGTTGCAAATGTGGATTTATCCTTGAATTTACACACAGTCTAAATGAGGTTCGAGTATCGGGTTACGGATACGCACACCTGATGAGTGGCAGTAATCACGTAACCGGTCGTGTGTTTTCCGTCCTGATGTTCGAACTTCTTTTATTGCTCTTTCATAATATCTCGTCGTAACTCATCTCCTCAGTTGCAAGCCAACCGGCGCCACACGTCTAAAATGCAGTTGTGCTGAGATATTGTCCGGTAGCCGGACCTAGGAAGGTGTATAAGCGCAACAGTTTTCATCTCTCTTTTGGTAACCTCTAATATCTGTCTAGGCCTGGGTAACCTGACAGTATATAAGCCCATGTGCACTTTGCCTGGATCAGGCTTGTGATTTTATACATACATATATCGTGGCAGTGATAAAGTGATTTCAACAATCCTGTTTGTCTATTTATAATTATCGTGTTAACAAAACCCCGCTAACACTTTTCTCCGATCAACAGGAAGCGGTGTCAATCTGCTCTTGATCACACCAGAAAAAGCCATCAAACTGGTTGGGAACGATTTCTTTCGCTATCATTTGAAACCGAATGAGTAAGATATCTCGCATTTAGGGATATGTCATGTGCGTATTAATGTCCATTCTCCATTTTCTATTTTCAACATTATCTTACTTGCAGCATGTGAAATTCACGGAGCTGTAACCAGTCGCCTTAAGCATCTGGTTGTTTTGCATACTTACTACCACCGACTGGATAGCACCGACGCACACCCACACCATAGATAGAAGAACAAAAGAAATTAGCTTTATTCGTCTAAACGAATTTTCACCATTTATAAAAATTTCACCACAAAATTGTTTAAAAATGAAGAGCAGGTCACGACCCTTGTTGGACTCCGCGCAGTGATTACTCATTCGGAAATATGGCTGAGATTCGCGTTGAATGGCCTTCTTATTGTAAGCACTACACACGATCATCTTCCAAGCTAGCCTACGAACACGGAGAACACTTAGGCAGTGAGTAAGTTTTATTTCCGAGTTTTATTGATTTCGTGTTGAGTTCATGTAGTTTGACTATGGCGCGCGTATCAAATAGCATCTGACAACGAAGTCCAGCTTCCGGCCTGCACGAGTGGCTCCCTGAGCCCGGCGGAACTGCTTCTACCAACAGGAGAAGGGGCGAGGGCGAGTGACTGGCGCCTGAAAACCAGTTTGCTTCGGGCAGATGTAGCTCGTTATCCTGGGAGGGCATTTCATCTAGGGGAAGGAAAACCCTGATTTTCAACCTCTGCTGCCTTGCGGGATACCCGATCGCGGGAAAGGCTTCGGGAGAAAACCGCTTTGTACCTAAACTCCCAAGACCATTCATTGAAGCAGACTCATCCTCCAGGAAGAAATAGTCGCACACAATTACAATTATATCGACCATTCGTTCACCTACAAATGTGCACGCCTTCCTAATGCGTTTAGTTCTCCTCGTGCGAAATCTTATGTAACTTGACATCGATTTTTCAATAGGTACTGTGTACTTTTATCACAAGTGTATGGGATGAGAGTGATTACCTCAGGTCAATCGAGATCAGCTGATTTTGTCCATCTCCTTTTGTTTCCGTGAATGTTGTTGCTAGAACCGTTCTCATGCAATCCCGGATTGTTATGAGTTCGCACTTGTCGACGCTTCCTGCACTTGTGTTGTGTATATCATCCGAAACCTCGTGATTAGCCCTCTTCGCACTTCACAAGTCCTCACTAGATACCGATGAGTTGGAATCACGCCACCTATCGCGTTAGTTGCATCTGTAATGTATATTGTATTGAAATATCTAATACGTATATTTGGATAACGAGGCTCCTTTATTTTTAGAACCCTAGGCCACCAATAGTCAACTCTCTACCTTGACCATACTATGTAGGAAACTTAACTCTCGTTAGCTCAGCGCAGCGCGTCTTCCAGGCTGGTGTCCCCGCGATCAGATATCGCAATGACTAGTTACGCTTCAGGATATGTCCAGAAACCGTGTTCAATGGCGGTCTTGCACTAAGCATATTCTTGGAGTGTTTGCTTAACCTTGTATGTTGTCAAGCGGAGTGACGAGAAAAGCTTGTTATGATGCATGACAGTGAAAGCCGCAAGGAAGCTGCCATGCTGATGTCGCTGTACTCGTTTACGAAACTTGTTTGAATGCATGTCCCATTCGAGGTGTAGGCACCTCTACCCAGTTTGTTTGTGCTTACTCTTCTATAGATTCCGTAGCTATTTAAGTCCCACCCTTCCCCATCGTTTAGGCTTTTACTTGTTTATGGTTTTGTGGCAGTTAAGCATTCGGTACGCGCTACCGGTGTAATGCTGTCTCTGATGATGATGATGATGATGATGATGAAAACATGATGTAAATTGTCATCTTTAAGCTTGAGCAAGTGCTGCTTTGGACCGATGAATCGACATTTTACCAACAGGCTGCAAACGACGATAGCTAGTTATCTTCGAATCGAAGTGTATAGTCAACTAAGACGGCATGGAGTATGAGATGATATCATTCTTGTTCTCCCTATAAAAAGCCACAAAAATCCAATGATGACATCACGACGCGGCGGATGTGACTCGCCGCTCCAAAAGTCACTGCCCCTTGTCCTATCCAAAAACATTGAATGGTGCACAGGCAAAAACTGAAGTCACCAACCTATCAACGGGGTTATCGGGCTCCGAACTGGAAATTCCCAGAAAAGGGCGTATGAACCGCTTCGTCGGCCACCGGCCACCGATAGGTGCTAACCTCTCTCGCTCCACTGCCTTGTGGGTAAAGGCTCAGGGTGGGACCCCCTAAACGAAATCTCCCCTACTTCGGTGTAGGCAACCGGGTAGTATCATGCCTACGTTCAACGATGCCGATGACAACGCTTTGTACCCCCCTTCTCGCTTTGTACATCTCATTGTTTATGTTGAACGGCACTATATCAGTATCAGATTGTGCAAATATAATAAATAATAATTCTACGCATCTACGTGTGCATTGTGTGATGTATGTGTGACGGAACACAGGTTGGTCGTACCAATTGCATACAACCGTGACTTCGAAATGCAATCTTTATTCATCGAGGTTAGGTTGGTTGCTTGAAGCTTCATGCATCGTATTCATATCTGAAAATGCAATTATCCGGCGAGGAGTTTAAGCAATTTAACTGACTTTTAGTTGTTGTTCTCAGCGGAATTGAACTCTTGTGGACTCAACTTTTAGGCCGACAGACCTGTATTAACTGACTGCATCATTTTTAGCATCCCGAATGTTGTACCCTGTTTTATTGTTTTCCTCTCGCTTTTTGCGCGGCTGATGGGATTTAAAGGGTAAAATGGGTCGCTAACCGAATGACTCGCTTCACTGCCATGATTCACCTATGGACCCTTGTCCCATAACCCATGAACCGTTTATCCGTGGTCCCCTTTTCATTTTGTTTCCGAAAATAACATTCCTTTTTATCACAGCGAATCTCCATTCGGTATTCGCAAAATATAGTTCTTTTTTACCTTATATTCAACTGTCGCATTATGTTTCATCCGCAGCAAACCTTTAACCCCCTTACGGGAGATGTTGGCCGGAGGGGCAGCTGGAACATGCCAGATAATCGTCACCACACCGATGGAATTGTTGAAGATTCAATTGCAAGACGCTGGACGAACCGCGTCTGCTAGTAAGTTTGCTCGTCTTTCTCACGCTCAGAATTTCCATGGTGTAAACACTACAATTCACACAATTCTAACCGTTGTGCGTGGGGTTTAATTTAGGTGGATATTAGCGAAACGGAGTATGGTGTATTGTAATCGTTTCAATACGTGGCCCAGTTTCACGGTGACTGACCCTAGGCTTCCGTTTTTGTGTTCTACATGGATTGTTTACGCTCTAGGAGTCACCATTTCCGACAAGCGCTTACTTGCACTCACCATCTTACTGCTGTCGCTATGTAAGTTTCTAGACCTTCTTTCTACACAATTTTTGTCTGAACCTACACTGATTTCTCACTTTCTCTTCATTTGTATGTTCCCTCGTTTTTGAATGTTAACTAGCTATATTTCAGGGACTTCTTTCTCAAGACCGTATCAGATGTGTTTTACGTGCCATCTCCATCTCTTGTAAATACATTCTAGTCACAGTCATTAGACTGATCATGCTTATCCTCAAGGATAATCTGTACCCCCTGTATCATGTTCGATTCACATGTCAAAGGCTCGATTGTAGTGGTCTGTGTTCCTGTCGTCCGTATATCAAATGTTCTTTATCGCATTTGCATCAAGTCATCTTATTTAACAAGTACCATTAAATTACTTATTTGATGCGTAAATTTCCCTCGAAAATGTTTCACGCAATATGTACAAATTTTGTTTGTTTTGTGTTTTTCAACAATAATCCCAAGCTAAAATTTCAGAATGGTATGATTTTCTTCTTCTTCTTCATTCTAATTTCAGTGAATCAAACAACTGCGCTTGCATGGCGCAATACCTAAAGACTTGTGGTAGCCAAATTCTATTTCTGACATTAGCTTACCACAAGGAGATCGAAGTTGGATCGAACCAACTTAGCATAGCGATAGCTCATGTGCTTCGCTCTAAGCAAACATTTCTTCAACCGTCCCCATCATCGTCATGTGGAACAGTATTACATTGGCGGCCGGTGTCCCTGCGATCAGATATCGCAGTGGTTACTTACGCTTCAGCATATGTCCCTAAACCGTGTTCAATGGCGGTCTTGCACTAAGTCTCATGTTCGAGTGTTTGCTTAACCTCGTATGCTGTCAAATGGTGTTCGGCAGTGAAAGCCGAACAGAATCTGTCGTGCTGATGTCGCTCTACTCGTTCACGAACCTTGATATAGTGGCTGCTCCATTCGACGTGTAAGTACCTCTTCCAAGTTTGTTTGTGCTGACTCTTCTATAGAATACGTAGCTATTTAAGTCGCACGCTTCCCCGTCTTTTAGGATTTTAATTTTTCATGGTTATGTGGCAGTTTAGCTGCTACCGGCGTAATGTTGTCTGTGATGATGATGATGATGATGTGGAAAATACGGAATCCTAAACTGCCAAACAATCATGATATGAATCTTAAACAGATTGGGTAAGGGGACTTGAGTGCTATCGAATCTTTAGGAAATAAAAGCATACACCCTTAGATTGAGTGCTCACACCTATAAAGAAACACGCTTTCAATCAAGATTCACCTGGTACTGCTGCTTTTGTACTCCCTTTAACGGATGTGCAATCGTACAGTATTTCTGTGCTGTACGGCTAACGCCGTGCTAAATTGATTGGCCACGGGTAGTGAGCTGCTGCCTGGGCAACCTGACAGTATGTTAGCCCATGTGCAGTCTCTGACTGTGCGGCACTTTGCCTGGAACAGGATTGTGCTTTCATACCATACCATACCTTTCAACGCTACCTTCCACGAGGTTTCAGTTGTCTTCATGTTAAGCGGCACTGCCCGAAACCAATAAAACACCCCGAATCGATCTCGTCATTTCACGATCAATTGGCTTTTAGCTTGTCCTACGTTGGCGGACAATGATTTTTGAGATCGACTTGGTTCAGAATTTTTTCAAACGAAACACTTAAATACCGTCCGGCAAGCATTCTACGTATGAGATCTTGTTGTCAAGGGTAGTTGGCTGTATGTTGGTGTCGAGAATGTGGTCTTCTCGTGGATGTAGCGTCCCGGTCCATAAAGCATTTATTTTTCAGCCACCAACATGTAGTGTTTGATTCTGATTAGCTAGTTGGCCGTATACTCCCTGATGAAGTGTTAATTTCATGACATTTCGCATTAGTGAACAAACTTCAAGCGTCAATAGGTATGGGGCTTAGACTGCGAACCTGTGGTAATCAATGTTTTTCATTTACACCAATGCACTTTTGTCGCAATGCCCTTAGACGGATTTGGAGATATCTCCGTTTGTTGTGTCTATGTATCATCTCTAGGGCGCGAAGATGTTCCAAAGTTTGCTCTAAAATTGTCTATCCAGTAAATGCGTGAAAAATCATATTTGGTATACACAAAATCACAAGCCTGCATTCAACTAAAGTGCATCATTGTGATGTATAAAATCTCATGCATAAACCCAGGCAAAGTGCAACCCAGTCGTACACTGCACGTGGACTAGGATAGTGCCAGGTTGCCAAGGCCTAGAGAAGGGAAATGGCTGTTAGTCTCCAGCGCGTTTCTGCGTGTAGCTCACTACAGGTGGCAAATCAGTTTAACATAATGTTAGCTGCAGAGCATTGCACGATATCACATCCGCGCATCATAAACATAGAATGTACGTGATTTGAGATATTATCTGGTTCCCCTGACCTTGCAAGTTAGGTTCGAAGATGAGATATCTGAGGAAAAAAATCTTCCCACCTGATAAACTCATTTACGCGCTTTTCGACTACACGTCAAGGTGGTCTTCACACTGTTTCCATTCATTGGCGAAGAATGTTGCATTCAAGTCCACGTATCTTAATTTGTTCATGAACCGGTAGATAAATTTGGCATCGTAACCGCTTTAAGGTAAGATCGTTACAGCCAACTCTCTCATCTCACACAGTAGAGTTTACTCAATAGGCTACGTACTCCCAATAGCGATCATCCAATACTTTAGGTACAAATGTTCTCTACTATTTCTGCGATGCATGTGATAGAACTCAGCTTGCGCGGGAAAAAGTATCGCGGTTTGTTTTATAGAAGGTATCGTAACTTGCTCCAAGCTTATCCTTTAGCCATATCTCGTGTTATTTCACCACCCCAGGATATAAGAACTACATTTCATGTTCATACTCTATCGGTTTAAACCAATCCGGCACATTCCGCATAGATCCTCCACATGTGCTATTCACATGGCCAGCTTGTTGCCTCTCAAGTTCGCATTTGGAGATGGTTTGTCTGAGGTAAACCAAAGAGGCAAGGTTCGTGTGCACACACGACTGAAAATGTTCTATCACACCTTTAACTACGTGGCGACATGATGCACGTAATAGACTTGGAGCCATGCAAGTTGCTTATTGGTTTTATTTATCGTTTGCTGGTCACGGGAAACGTTTCACTTGATTGGAAAACCAACTGTCAACAGCCTTGTTTTGGCCATCTCCTGCTCAATAGAAGCAGTGCTCATGTAACAGGTCCTTAGTCCGATATCTACTTTTAGTCGCATTGGTGTTGAGTCTCTCAAGTGTAAGTTTGATTCGACTGCAAAAGTAGCGTAAGAAAAGCTGCGCAACATCAATTTTTAGTCCCGTGTTTTCCCACCCAAAATTACAAAGTGATATTCGATTCGAGTCGCGGTTACAACACATCTAACCGTCCAACAGGCTGGTCACGCACCCGGTAAATAGAGTACCTGGATGTGACTATTACGCTAATGGTATTTGTCAAAATCGTTTCGTTGCTGTCACGCTGGTGTCGCACTGCTGATTGCGAAAATCGGATTGCATGCATGCTTCAGTCGAGATTTGGGCACTTCTTCCTGGTGTATGTGACAGATTCAGTGACTTTTAAATTCCACTCTCTCTCTCATCTGTTTAGGGTTCGATTGTGCAGGTAAGCATTGGGTACTGTTTCGCTAGCTGTCGCTTAAGATTCGGTAGTGTTACCGGGGATCCTATCTGCGTTTCTTGCGACTAGTTATGCGCCGCACACAGTCGTTTTCTGCGAATTCACTCCCATTTCCAAAAATTGCAATATAAATCCAATGAACAAATAAAGTCGTTATCGTTCTTGAATTTTAAAATAGCATTTCGTGTACTTTTACGCACGTCCCATGCTGAACATTCGTGATAAGAAATTCGTAATATTCTTGTTTTCGATATTACATGTTGCTTTTTGGTGCCCAAAAATTGACCACAACATATTATCGATTGAATTGCGTGTTATGTTACTCCGGTCAGTTTTCCAACTGTTCGACAACTTGAATTTCTCAACTGCTACAAGAGATGGCCACGAAAAATTGAAGGATTTGCAGATTCATTACCGCTAGCGTAAACTTGTTTGCTTGATGCAGCACTACCAATAGGTTCAAGAGATTAACCGATAGGATGCGAAAATGCGCCTCTGATACTTTAAAATATAACATTGTGGAAAGATATACCATGTGTTGGACTCTTTACCATCCCTTGTTAAAGCCTCTTGGTCTCGTCGCCTTGACCTATATATGCAAACGTACAAAAGTGCTCTCTAAAGCTGGTCTACAGAGCATGTTCACTCTACTATGGCAACGCGGCCTACGCTGGCTCGATCAAGTGTACAAAATGGATAATAGTCTTATTTCAAAGGATCAACCACGTAGAGACTTGAAATCCAAAAGTCGACCTTTGGGCAGACCGCCCTTTCGCTACAAAGACGTTTGCAAAAGAGATTTGAAAGCTTTTGACATTGACCCTACGAGTTGGAAAGAACTTGTTCTTTATCGCTCACTTAGAAAGCAACCTGTAGAGCGTCGTCTACAAGCTGGAGAACAGCGAATTCTGATATCCGTTGTTTATCTTAGTTCACACCGTCGGCGTACAACTGCCTGTGAGCGCTGCGGGAAAGAATTTTTCTCTCGAATCCGATCGTTTAGTCATTTTAAACGGCGCGGAGCATAAAATTGTTATCCGCTTGTGATAGTCATCCTTGATCGGCATCGATCGAATTAGGCCAACAACCCAACTCTTTAATATTTTGTCCCTTGGTGTTTTTGCCATCCATCCAAAGTTTCATTATCTTATATTTTATCTGTGTACTCAATGTAAAAATAGCTTCTGCCCATAGCTCCTGTATCCGGTGCAAAAGTGGGATCCGCTCGTATCAGTGCGACACAACTGGCCCTTGATTTGCTTCGACAAAAGGGCGTTTTCGGACTCTATCGTGGCATGGCTGCCACGTTCCTCCGTGATGTGTCCTTCTCTGTCATCTATTTCCCGTTGTTTGCCAATTTGAACGCTTTGGTGAGTTTGACTTATTCACAGATTTCTTTTGCAATTATCCATTTATCAATTATCTAAATGCACACAAATATGGATTTTTGCTTCAAGCCCATGGCTTTTCCTATCTATGTGTGTGGGAGTACGTGGTTAAACGGGTTGTTCGTGCCAACTTTGTAGAGCAGTTGCTTACAATCGCATACTTACCACTTATCAGGGCACGCGGATCCTGATCTTACTGTTCTTACCAGATTCACGGATGTGTAATCGCATACTAATTCTGTGCTAAACTGATTGGCCGCCGGTAGTGAGCTGCATGCATCTTTGTCATATCTGTCTAGGCCTGGGCAACCTGGCAGTACCTTAGCCCACGCGCAGTCTGTGACTTTGCGGCACTTTGCCATGATCTGGCTTGTGCAACTGTGACCTCTTTGTGTTTTCAGTGGATTCAAATGAAATCACCCGCCATCTTTCATTCACAGGGTCCTCGCCGCTCTCCAGGAAGTATAGAGGCTGTTTTCTATTGGTCCTTTGCTTCTGGATTTGTGGCAGCTACCGTCGCAGCCTTTTCCGTAACTCCGTTTGATGGTAAGTTGGAATTCCGCACCAAATCGAATGCATCTCAAACCTATATCCACCCATATAGCTAAACGAATTTGGTTCTTATTCATGGACCAGGACATAGCTCTGATGTTAAGCTCACCTAGTAAATATAGCAATACGATTAGGTGGATGTCTCTGTAGAAATAGAAGATGTGTTTCACCAATATTCCACCACATGGCTATTCTAACCTATCTGGGATTCTTGACGCAAGGGTACCATACGCACCCACTAATTCTTATGTTTCGTGTGTGCAATATTTCATCGCTGCTCAGTGAAAGCGGCCCATTATTGATCGCTCCGGGTGTTGAGCTGCATGTGAAAACACACTTCGCTCTCACTGCCATGATTGCACCTGTTTAGCCGTGGGCATGCTGACCACATTGTAGTTTCGGACTGTATGGCACTTTGCCTAACTACAGACGTGCAATTTCTAACATAGCAACATATAATTGTCAAGTCTTTTTCTCGGTGTCTGTTCTTGTCAAGTACACTTATTTTCCTTGAATGCTTCTCTCCTTGCTATATAATAACTTTCCTCACTGCATCGCTTCTCTGGCGCTAGTATTTAGGAACTTGGGAAACTTTTGGGTAAGGCTGGTACGACCACCCTGTTCAATCACATGAGCCCCCACTCATGTAGACTGGGTTTAAAACCCATGACCATAAATATAAAACACATTTGCATGCATCTCCTTCACACAAAACACCCCACGACCGGTTGGAACAGGTTGGTCGTACCAACCTTACCCAACAGTGGCATACAAGCGCAACTTGTTTACCATTCTTCCACTGTTTCAAGCGCATGCGGATCCTGATCCTACTGTCCCTACCTGAGGAGTGCAAACAGCACGAAACCGATCGTGGGGTGTTTTGTGTGAAGGAGATGCATGCAAATGTGTTTTATATTTTTGGGAAACTTTTGTTTTACTGGACTCCACGTGTACAACTTCACCTTGCCTTTTTCATGTTGATCTAATACTCCTCGTACACTAGTGAGATGCTCATTAAATATTTCACTTAATTAATCGACCCAATTTATTTTGGCCATCCAGTGGTTTTGCGAATTTTCAATCATGACAACCCGCGGTTTTCTCTTCCGTTTTCCGTGACCACCTGAGTTTCAGTTCTGTTTTGATTGATGTGATTTTCGTTAAACTGGGGCCGCTGGCCGCTCCTGCAAATGGAGACAGCAGATTCGCGACATGTATTGCGAGAAACAATGGTTGCAGTCGCACAACCCACAATCGTTGCCTTTTATTTCTACTTACCATGAATCAAGTTTGCCCTACCAAAGCCTACTGGGTCTTTTCGTGACCGCAATGTATGTATAAGATCACAAGCCTGGATCCAAGCGAAATACCGCACAATCAAATACTGTACACGGGTCAAGATACTGTCAGATTGCTCTGGCCTAGACAGACGAACACATGGAGTAAATAGCAGTGAAACTCCAGCGTGTTGCCACATGCAGCTCAGTACCGACGGCAATTCATTTTTGCACAGTGCTACCCAAGAGGGAAGAAAACGCACATGCCTGTGACCGATTGTAAAGCTTGAATGGGGATGTGCTGCTTTCAGTTTACTCATCTCTATGTAGCTGCGAAACTCGGTAGACAAAGTGGAATGGAATGCTTTATTCGATAATATTCGAAAATCCCCCTCTGGACCAATTGCCGATAAATTTTTGTTCCGACTGAACGAATAACCAAACGAGCTTATGTATAGCTTACCATCGAGATGCGTTTGTCCCACTAGCAACCTGCTTTTGACAATGATCCTATGAGGCAAATGGAGCGAACAACTTTCGATCTGGAGACCTTATTAGTGTCCGAGTGTTTGATGAAGCTTAGTGTTTGAAGAGCTTCTGATGAACATAATGGGGAGCGTTCGTGTTCATAATAATCGGTAGAATCCACGAATAATTCGTTCTTAAAATGTCTTCATGTGATATGAAACGTGCCTAAATTGAACTTCATACGTCTGATGTTCACAAATTCTTTGGGAATATAATCGAAGGTGAACGGTATAGACGGTGAGGTAAAATATCAAACCAGGAAGATTGAGAAATCGGTTGAAGCGAAAAATCAAGAGAGTGGAGACGAAACGTGTAGAAGGAAAATCTTAATTGGCGGCGATCTTGAATTGGCCGTGCTCTTACAATGTATCGTGCAGTTTCATTCTGTCACGGAAGTTAGATCAACCTCATATAGCGGCATATGCATCATTGTTTACCTGAGTCCAAAGCAGGTTTAGTTTGACGAATACACGTCAGACTGCACGCTGTCTATCTACGCGCTTGTGGAATACTTTTTGTCTCACGTGGTACATTATCAGGACCTTGTAAATTCGGACTGTGTTACTGTATGGGAGCACATTCTGATTCTCAAATATTCGGCAATCGCTGTCCTTGTGGCATTTCGGGAGATATCTTTTGCCATTGCTTACGCAATAATGCTCTCCGTTATAAGCTCTTCGGTAGTAATGTTTATATTGAAAAGCAGATCAACCTACACACGTCATGTTTTACGGATGGTGAACCACTGACTTCCGAGACAGATTGTTGTGAAGACATCACATCCCAGTTGGTGTAGATCTAGCGATGGTCAAACCGTCACATGGCATATACAAATGAAGACCCTAACTAGTAACTTTTCCAAACTCGATGCAACAGGCTTCGGGTCCCCGCGATGAATTATCGCATTGGCTAGTTATTTTTTAGGATATGTCCCGAAACTGTGTTCAGTGGCGGCCTTGTACTAAGCTTCTTCTTTGAGCGTTTGCCTAGCCTTTTAATTTGCCAAGTGAAGTGACGAGGAAAGCTTGTTTTGGTGCCTACCATTGAAAACAAAATGAGCCTGTCGTTTTGATGGTGCTCTACTCGTTCACTGAACTTGATTTAATGCCGGTGTAGGTACCTAATCCAAGTTTGTTTGTGCTTGCTCTAATGTTCGTAGCTTGTTATATCCTGCTTTCACTTTTTAGAGTTTTGCTTCTATTAAACATGACTGGCGTTGTCAATTGTCTGCGCTTTCCGAAGTTGTCGCTCGAGCCGTTCTCATTCATTTCGTGGTAATGGTAGTTATGTTTGGCGTGCTTTCTTTGCGGGATCACGTGTACTAAGCAGGCTCGATCGATCTCGTGTTTAACCGCTGGGTGGTGTTCTGTATATCCGGTTTTTGCGACTATTGTCGATGCCCACTTTACACCCAGGCAATATAGACAAATCTTTTCCCAAAATACGTGAACCCAGTAGCATTTTAACCGGAGCCCACCGATTGCATGCACCTTGTCTTAAACGCCGTGTCACCATAGCCCGTAATACACTTATACTTTATCGGATGTGCAATCGTACAGCATTTCTGTGCTGTACGGCTAACACCGTGCTAAATTGATTGACCAACCGTAGTATGCTGCATGCTGAAACACGCTTGAGTCTCACTACCATTTATATTTTCCCCATCATATCTGTCTAGACCTGGGCAACCTGGCGGTATTTTAGCCCACGTGCAGTCTCTGATTGTGCGGCACTTTGCCTGGATCAGGCTTGTGCTTTCGTACTCATATCATACCATATACTTTATCGTGAAAAACAATTCGTTTACCAACTATTGCTTTCATTCCGCATCTTCAACTCCAGTTGTGAAAACCCGCATCCAAACGCTGAAGCATGCGAAAGGCGAGCAGGCATTCAACGGAATCTGGGATTGTTTCTCGTAAGTTCGCTGTGTGGCATGCACGATTATTGGAATCCGTTCTCTGTCAGACATATTAAGGATACATTGTAAACATCCTCCGTATTTAATTGCATACCTGGTAGAGGCGGAACGTTACCGTGAAATGTCTCAACCTGATTGTGCTGCGAACTTCTGTTTACACATCATTGACACCTCGTTCGATTTTAGTCATTTTTGACAACCAAACGTTGAACGTTCAATCTTCGTTTTAATCAGATAAGTATGGTTGAATGTATGAATGAAAGCACAAGCTTGATCCAGGCAAAGTGCCACATAGTCATAAACTGCAGATATGAGGAAGAAAATAGAATAGAAATTTATGCCGCCTGATCCGCTCAAAAACCTCGGCATCTATTTGTGATGAATTGCCCGCAATTGCTTACCAAAATTACTCTCCTCGTCATACCCTCTACGTATTAGTTAGCCATTGAGTGTTTAGTGAATTCTCGGGATGTTTATTGTCATGTGGTGCAAGCTTTCCTGTTTGATGATGGTTTGGTTCCACTTCCTTGTTTCACGTTTCGTTTCCGCGAGCCCTCCATGGATTGCATTTACGAACCAGGCCTGAGCGGATCCCCGGCTTTTAAACCAAGTTAGCTTTGCTTGGCTCAGACTGGATCGTCACTGAGGGCATGCTATTTAGTTGTTAGGTACCTCCGCTTCCGAGTGTTGTATCGTATGAAACGGTCCGTTTTAGACCGGCTAAATGTTGTGATGGTTGGATCGATGATTGTTGACCCTCCTTCCCAGACGCTTGTGAAATGGTTTTATTCACAAACGAAATCGGTTACTCACGCGTGATGTATCGTGATTTCTTCAACTCACATTCAAGTGTATGAATAGCTCTCAAAGGTTTTACAACAAATGCTGTTCTTTTACGTCTGGATCAACGATGTATTTCTGACTCCCGATCGTGAAATTTCGATAGGCCAACATAACGTTGGCATCAATGAATACACGACATGGTCAGTTTGTGCATGAAAAATTTCCAGCGCATAGAAATTACTGGTTCACTTTTGGCTGTGCAATCTGTGTAGTCAAAACGTTCGTACTGCCATTCAAATGACGCAAGAATACATTTTGTAACGGAGTAAATTGTTTTTTTCTAGTGACCTCGCAGATCTAACCACAGTAAGGTTGATTACTTACTTTACTTTTGTGCGACTATCTCCTCCTGGAGGATTAGTCGGCTTCGTGGACGTCGCGGATTGCAGCCACCCACGCTCGGCGGTTAGAAGCGAGATCCGCGCAGATTGTAAGCCAGGTCCGGTCCCACGTGCGCCATCCGTAAGCCGATCGTAGACCAAGCAGCTCCACGTCCGATCTCACGGTGGCGAGCCAAGTCTTCACTTGTCTTCCGCTACGACAACGCCATTCTGCGCAGGGTGTCGGCGATAGTGTCATCCTGGTTAGTTCAGCGTCCGAGCGTCTCAGGATGTGGCCAAACCATCTCAGTCGGTGTTGTCGCAATATCGAACTCAGGCGAGGATATCAAAACAACGGTGGCGAACCTCGTCATTCGTTACTCGCTCATCCCATCGAACATTCGAGGATGCGTCGGAGACACCAGTGGTCGAAAACCTCTAGTTTCCGCATATCCTCCACCCGCACAGGCCACGTCTCGCATCCATAAGTGAGAACTGGGCGAATCACCGCTCTGTAAACGCGCAGCTTTGTACGTCGGCTGATTTCTCTACGGCTAAATAGAACCCAACGTAGTCGCGAAAACGCCGTGCGCGCAGCTTGTACACGGGTCGGTATCTCATCCCTGGCTTGGCCTGACGGTAGCACGCACGAACCAAGGTAACGAAAAGTGTTCACCATCTCCAAGTTCTCGCCACCAATCTTGAGAGGCAGATGAAGTCCAGTGGCGGTGGTAAAATACTTAGTTTTGCGCGTGTTGATTCGTAGCCCCAGCATAGAAGCAAATGAGCAGAGACCTTCCAGGATCATCCCCGAAGATTACAATGTCGCCGGCATACTCCAAATCGGCAATCGAGACGCTTGGACTCAGCATCACACCGGCGTAATCTGAAAGCGCCTGCTTCATTGTCCAATCGATCGCGAAGTTGAATAGTACAGGGGGCAAATGCCACCCTTGCCGGACACCAGTCCTAATGGGGAACGTCGAGGACACCATTCCATATGCGCGTACGCGGCTCTGCGTGAATGAATAGTACACTTGCATCATGCGCACATGTTTCTCCGGCATACCATCCGCCAGCATCACATGTTGATTCCAGTCGCGCGATCTTATTATATATACAAACGGCATGATATCATTTCCCAGCGTGGACAGTTGTTTCGCACTGCAATGCAAGCATAACTTTAAACTCCGTTGATGTTCACAACCTGTTTGTATTAATGATCCCACTTCCGTTTCAGACAAACCTTGCGCAACGAAGGTGTGCCAGCCTTATTCAAAGGAGGAGGATGTCGTGTCCTGGTGATGGCACCCTTGTTCGGCATTGCGCAGACTGTTTACTACCTTGGTGTGGCTGAGCGTATTTTGGGCTATCCGCGACATTGATCTAACGAGGATTTCATCCTTCCACTTCCGTCTGCACGCTTGCATTCCACCGCTTTTTATTCCAGAAGACAATTTTTATGATTCCTGTTCTTCTTAGTGATTTTTGACCTCGCTAGTATTATCTCTGATAAAACTTTTCTATGGCACGACTAAACGTTACTTCTCATTCACAACTGGGCTTTGCTCTATCCCCGGTAATACTAGAATTTTGAGACTGGTTCACAGCTTAGCTAACAATACATCGAGGCGTAAATCGCCACCTCACTGTAGGCAGTGGTTCACAGGTGGTCGAGTCAAACTTTCCCCAATGTCGAAGGCAGCAGACCAGTTTCAGTAACGTTGACGTTTTTAACTAGTTTTTATTTTGCACGACAAACAAATATCGTAGAGGGTTAGTATTAGAGTTATAAGCTTACATCACGAGATATGATGCGACCCTGTTCAACCCAATTTAAACTTTTCATAATGTCGATTCTTCTCTCTTCCCGTGAAATTTTATTACTGCATGTATGCCTTCTAGTGTTAGGGTTTTTTTAATTTCCCAGCGTAATTTTTCATGGTGTGGATAGTCATATGTGCAGTACTCTTTAGAAATTGCTTTCGTTAATTTATTGGATTGTATGTTAGTGTCTGTTCAGTGATTTCTGCGTAGCTAATTCCTTTTTGCAGAGTAACATCCGCATTACGCCATAATGTGAATTCTTCTGTTTGATCCTTTTAACCTGCCTTATTGACAAGGGAAACCCAATCACACATATTGAGGTGGTCATACCATTAACGAGATTATTTTTGACGTTAGGGTTTCAGTCTGTGTTTGTTCAATGATATGCAAATTGAGCCGGTGCCTCGATATGATCTGTTCAAAATTTGTCGGGTTTCACCATGTAATGACCGATGCGAAATCATGATATCCATTCCATTATGCTAAACACCACGGTAGTTGTATCAATAATTGTGGATCGTTAGATGACGAGGTCTCGGCACGCATTTCTAAAGCGACCGTAGCATTCCGCAACCTAGGTCACCTCTGGCGTCAGAAATGACTATCTCTGTTACTCAAGGGTAGAGTCTATAGAGTGACAGTTAGGGCTGTGTTACTATATGTGTGCGAAACCTGGACCTTACGTAAAGAACACATTCAGCGTCTCCAAGTATTTGACAACCGGTGTCTTCGCAGCATTCTAGGAGTTAGCTGTTACGATCGCATACGCACCGATGCTCTGCGAAATAAGTTGTTCGGTAGTGATGTTGATATAGAGAAGCAGATCAACCTGCATAGGTTAGGCTGTTTGGGTCACGTTTTACGGATGCCGGACCATAGACTTCCAAAGCGGATTAAATTTTGCAATGCCACATCCCGATTGGCGTAAATCTCGGGGTGGCCAAACCGTTACATGGCATACGCAGTTAAAAAACCTTACTAGTAACTTTTCCAAAGTCGGCGCAGCGCGTCTTCCGGGCTGGATTCCCCGCGATCAGATATCGCAATGGCTAGTTGCGCTTCAGGATATGTCACGAAACCGTGTTCAAATGCGGTCTTGCGCTAAACATCTTCTTGGAGTGTTTGCTTAACCCTGTATGCTGTCAAGCGAAGTGACGAGGAAAGCTTGTTATGATGCATGACAATGAAAGCCGCAAAGAAGCTGCCATGCTGATGTCGCTCTACTCGTTCACGAAAATTGTTTGAATGCATGTTCCATTCGAGGTATAGGCACCTCATTCCAGTTTGTTTGTGCTTACTCTTCTATCAAATCCGTAACTACTTTAGTCTCACCCTTCCCCGTCTTTTAGGATTTTACTTGTTCATGGTTTTGTGGCAGTTAAGCATTCGGTACGTGCTACCGGTGTAATGATGTCTATGATGATGATAATGATGCTCAGCATCTAGCCTGAGTGCTGACCAAAACTCTTTCGTGGATGTGTGATGGAAATGAATGCAAATGGAGATTTATTTCTTCCACGGATTTTTGCAGCTGTAGTTTTGATAGTGTATGTGAAAAAGCCACAGTAGTGTAGTGAATGAGAATTCAGCTCGTTTCGGACAAGATTTATTACATCATTTTTAAATCACACAACTGCTTATATGCAAAAGAACCGTTTGCACTCGCACTTGCTTCGGATTATCGGCCGAGTTTTGGTTCATGATTCATCAATTATGCAAATAAGTCAGGCCACAGTCCATTGGTGGAAAGTGGCAAACACCCGGCCTTTTATCACCACTTTTCGGGTCATGGGATTTTTGGGCATTCGGTCTATTTGTTGCTCTTGCCGCACCAGGGGGCTCGACTGACCTTGATGAGCGGATAGTATGGGCAGACAATTACGGTCTCCGTTCCCTTCACTCCTCCCCATTCAAAAACGTCTCTTCGACCATGCCAGCGACTCCTTTCTTTCGCGTTCACCCACTTCTTATTTCTAACAAAACATTGTTCATTTTCCTCTCGATTACCCCCTTAAGGTCTGACCCACATCCTCCGAAATTTCCGCGCTTCGACGTCACCATTCTCTAGCCGACCCTGAGTTTCACGTGATCTCCGATTCGGAACGCCTTCCATAGACTTGACTTGTCTTCTGGCATAATTGATCTTGTTTCGTGCTCTACTGATCTGAGTCTTCTGTGCAGCTATTATTCTTCGTCCCGTCTCTTGTTCTGGGATATCGCAATCCTTTCCCTCGGTTATCCCAATATCTAACAGCGTTCTTCGTTATCTTCCGAAGATACGTTCAAATGGCACGCATTCGGTGGACGCGTGTTTTATCGTGCGATAAGCCATCAGGACTTCCGGTAGATAATCTTCCTAGTTTAACTTGTACGTTTGCAACCCTTTTTCCTTGTTCGATTAAAACTCCGCCATGCCGTTAATCTATGGATGCTAGGGAGATGTCATTAATCGCTTGATGCCACACCGCTTTAGTACCTTCTAGAAATACTCCACCTCAAAACACGGGCCTTGATATTTCATTATTTCTTATGGAATCCCGAACCGAGCAATTACGTTTTCCTTTAACGCACGGGCCACTGTTTCTGTGGTTTGATCAGGTTTTGGAACCGCTTGTACGAAGCGGGTGAAATGTTCCACCATCACGACAACATACCATTTCCTATTGTTGCTTGCTGGTAGGTTTCCGAATACGTCCATGCCGCAAGCTTTCATTGGCCTCCTTGCTTCCACTGCAACCTTTGAGGGCGTTCACTCTCTTTCTTCGTTGGTCTTCTGGCAGCGTGAAAATGTGGCATCATCATCATGCACATCACAAGCCATACAAAGATAAAATGTTCTTCACTTCATTAGCTCCAGAACTCGGCTTGCTCCAGCGAGATATTCATTATGTGCGAGTTCATGCGTGCCGGGTCTTATAGCTTTGAGGACGTACAGTATCTTGGTTGCAGGGATTCACTGAATTCGATTTCATACATTTCCTTACCGTTCGCTAAACTTAATCTGTTTAATGCACCCGGTAACTCTTTCATTCCAGACGAAGATGCCTTCGGCATTGTTCCTTTCTCTAGATGGTCCAATTCCTTTGTCAATTCGTTCGTCATACAATGCTAGTTTACTTGAGAAAACTCAGCTGATTTTTTCCAGATATCAAAGCAATGTCCTGATCATGGATGACTGTAATCTCCCGAATTTAATAAAAACCGAGATTCCACCCGCGAATTCTCTTGATCATTTATTCTACGAAATGTTGAACGAAATTCCATTATTTAACCACATCACAAGCGGCATTCGCTTCAGAGGCACAAACTCACCGCCCATACTGGATCACGTTCTGACGAGCCATGAAAATTTCATCGAGGGTAAACTCTATAAAGCACCACATGAAAAGAGTGATCATGTAGTCATTGTTTTAGACTATGTATCTGAAGCAAAAAAGCTAGTGACGCTCATAAATCGATGAGAAAAATCGATACGTTTGCATAATCAATGGCCCTTCAAGAAGTCACCGATTAACACTGATGTCCACAATGTTTGCTATAGATACGCGAGTAAATCTACGAAAAATTAGAACTGCACTATAAATATTTTCAAAAATAGGAAAAGGAATTCAAATTCGTGATAAGGAGTCGAACACGGAAATGGATAAAGATGAGAAACTCTGTTGTGAAACCACTTAACCCAGGCTACTCGTGAATCCTGGGAATCCTACCGTTTGTTGAGGAACAAGGCTAATAAACTTGTCTAGGAGGATAGACAGGAGTATCAAATCAATCTGATGAATAAAATTGAACGAAACCTGAGGCTCCTCTTCCAGATCGTGAAAAGTAAGGCCAGGGTAAATCCGGGCGTTTCCGCTTTACTTACTACGACTGGAAATACATCCACTGCTCTCGAAGCTGCCAATGAACTCGCTTAATTTTACTCCAGAGTGTTCTGCTCTAACAAGCACTTATGTTACGATATGCCTGCATTCAGATCACAAATTAACACAATGCGCGAATTCGCTGTGAAACCCGGGAGTTTCCTGGTTAGGCTACTCGGGTTAAATACAAAAAATCACCTGATGAAATAACACCTTTCCCCATAAAACAATGAGCCCATGCTCTATTCTCACCACTCTAATCTTTTCAACCTGTCACTGACTTGCAGCAAGGTTCCTACTGACTGGAAAAGTGGATTAATAAATCTGATGTGTCTAAATACAGACTAGTCACGTTGTTGCTCTAGACTCTCTAAACTTCTCGAACGATTTGTAGCAGATGAGCTTATCAAACATTTGGAACACAATAAGCTTCTTCCCATCGCACAGCACAGATTTAGGACAAGACAATCCTCCCTCACCAATCTCATAACTCTTGATAACTGGACTCGAGCCGTGGATAATGGATACCCTATCCATGCTTGTTACTTGGATGTGGCTAACGATTTCGACCGAGTTAACCACAGCATACGGCTACAGAAATCGTAGCAGCTTGGGGTGGGCCGCAAATTATTGGCCTTTATACATAATTGCTTGTCTTGCAGAGTATTCAGGGTTAGAGTTGATGGGGCACTATCCAGTCCATTAAAAGTTAAGAGTGGCGCAGTCTTGGGACAAAATACTCTTTCAGATGTATGCGAAC
>JACCGJ010024556.1:0-34629 GCA_013407085.1 Atriophallophorus winterbourni
AAGTTGCATAGACTCATTCATCATAGACAATTCAAATCTTACTCGTGCAATTCGAGTAGCATTCGCAGCTATCAACAGTTCTAACTCAGCCCTTTGACGCATCTGTTCTTCCGCTAATTGTGCCAACAAAAACTGAGCACTAAGATTATGAGAGCTAGAAATAACTAACGAACCAGAGCATGACATGTTATCAACTAATGAAAAAACACCGGCTTGCCCGTCCTTTTCATTGTTTCTTGGATGGATCTTTGACCACTTGTACTCCATTTTTTCCCAATGTTCGAAACGAAGCAAATTGAGTACTGCCAATTTGAGTACTGTCCCAAACGAAGCAAATTGAGTACTGTCCCAATGTTCCAAACGAAGCAAATTGAGTACTGTAACCGACAATTCGGTCCGGGGAAAATCGAGTTCAAAGTCAAAGATTTCAGTCACGTATAAAACACAATGTGTCTATCCAACGGTTAGCTGGACGCGTCCAAGCCCGAAGAAATATTGACAAGGACAATACGTGAGATGAGTACGGGTATATTAAAGCAAAATAATAATACAATAAAAATAGCAAACCTCAATTATTCCGCTTCGTACTGAATCCAAAAACAACAATATTCAATAGCAACAATGACCACGAGTGATCGCAACTTCAAATAGCGCGCAAACGGCCAAATAAAGATAAACAAATATAAGCTCAAGAACGAATAAATTCAAGTAGTTCGGTAAAACAAAAATGGTAAAAATATACAAAAATACCAGCAGATTTGAACAGTTAGTTGTCAATAAAATAAATTCAATGTACATCTACACCGCCCCCGAAATCCGCGCCGGATTCTCAAGGCTGACAACATACGTGCTCTGTACCTACCGATATCTTTACCCATCGCTGATTATATCATAATAGCAATCAGACGTTATTATCTAAGAACAAAGTGAGATGATGTCACGATGCACAAGACGTTCTCCATTCCTCACACATGTGACAAAATTCACCGGCCATTTCAGCCAGATTGTTCAGAAGCCAGACGTTTTCATGCCTTATCACAACCAATCTAGCTGGCCTGGTCCCTTTACGTGACAAAACCAGTTCTACTAACAGCATCAACGTTCGATGATGTATTTTCTTCCGGTACAGTCAAATCAGTCCAAAAGCATGTTTGAACTAATTCGAAATGAATTTCTTCCTTGAGTACGGTAGTAAGTGTTACTACCAGCTTAGCGGCTACTAATTCCAGACACGAAATAGTAGCACGCTTGACTAGAGCAACTCGCGACTTCGAGCAGAGTATGCAACAATATGACTTAGGACTAAATCGAATGTAAATCGCGGCTTCATACCTAAGTTCCAACGCATCACAGAATGCATGTAACTGAGGCCGAACTACGTGAGCACCTTTGCGCTTCATAGATTGAGAAATTCTTAGGGATTGCGGTTCCATCACGCTTGCATATTTATGGAGTAACTCAGGATTTCGCAGAAACCTAGAACGCAGACTCTGTAAACGCGACTTTGCTTGTTTACGGTTGCGGCAGATTCTATGGAAATCTCTTTTCCATGGTAGACACACTTCAAAATTGCCATCTTTCTGTTTAGTCCCACGATACGCTTGTAACACATCCGCTCCAATAAGCAGGCCAACTGTGGTATCGGGACCATCATTTGAAACAATATCCTTCAAATGACAGGGTGAAGTGAGGCAGTCCTTTTTCGTCAAATGCTCAACCATTTCAGGAAGTTGCATAGACTCATTCATCATAGACAATTCAAATATTACTCGTGCAATTCGAGTAGCATTCGCAGCTATCGACATTTCTAACTCAGCCTCTTGACGCATCTGTTCTTCCGCTAATTGTGCCAACAAAAACTGAGCCCTAAGATTATGAGAGCTAGAACTAACTAACGAACCAGAGCATGACATGTAATCAACCAATAAAGAAACACCGACTTGCGCGTCCTTTTCATTGTTTGTTGGATGGATCTTCGACCACTTGTTCTCCATTTTTTCCCAATGTTCGAAACGAAGCAAATTGAGTACTGCCAATTTGAGTGCTGTCACAAACGAAGCAAATTGAGTACTGCCAATTTGAGTACTGTCCCAATGTTCCAAACGAAGCACATTGAGTACTTGCCAATTTGAAGTACTGTCGCCAAGGGTTCCGCAAACGAAACAAATTGAGTACTGTAACCGACAATTCGTCCCGGAAAATCGAGTTTCAACGCAAGATTTCAGTCACGAGAGAAATAAATAAATAAATTTTATTCTTGGAAATCCAAGGCATGTTAAACATGATCAGTAATTTCCAAAAGCTTTGTACAATCAGATTATAGGATGTACATTTGCAAAATAATTTTTTTCAAGGTCATTTGTTTCAGCGGAATTTAACGTTCAATAAATATTCTTGGGAATCCAAGGCATGTTAAACATGATCAATAATTTCCAATAGCTGTGTACAATCAGATTATAGGATGTACATTTGCAAAATAATTTGTTCAAGGTCATTTGTTTCAGCGGAATTTAACGTTCAATAGATATAAAGGTAACGGTATTTGATGTTGTTTCCAGGTAATCGGTACGTGATCTGATATTTTACGAAAACACATCTATTGCAAGGATAAGTCTAGAATGTTTCCGGCAGCACTGATGATCAATGGATAAAGTCCATCAAAGATGCGCGAAGAATCTCTATTGTTGATGCTCCAAACGTTTTCATTTTGGTTGTTGTAAATATATTGATCTTTCCTGACCATGAGCCGTTTTCTTGTCCGATAGGCGAAGGTGGTCTATTCCACTAGTTTAAGGTCTGGGGGCCAGTTTCATTTTGGTGCGGATTGAGAATTTTGCTGTGGAGAAAAAAAATCAGAGGCGAGAGAATGCTGTTTCGAACGATATGAACGGTTATTTAATATCAATATCCAGGAATGCCATTATTATATAAATCATCAAGTAGAACATTTAAATTAAGTAGATTGCGAATTTTATCAACGGTAAGAAATGAGGCTAGATGTGATTTGAATTCATTTAAAGAGGAACTGAGTCTTATATATTTTGGAAGAAGATTCCACAGTTTAGCATATTTAGTCAAGAAAAAACTGTTCCTTACTTTAGTACGAAACCTTGGTAACTTAATAGTTTTTTCACTGTTTCTCAAGCTATATTTAGAATCATGCCGTATATGAATATTCGAACGTATTTCCATATTATCCGTTGACAGTATTTTAAAGAATAAGATTAGGTTATGCTTAAGTCTGCGAAACCATAGAGGATCGAGTTTCAGTTGTATACATCTTTCTCTATAGTGATAGTTGGTGGTATAACCGATATTGATTTGAGAAAAGAAGCTTACTTTTTCTGTACAAGAAGTAAAAGGCATTTCTCGTCGAAGTAAAATCTCTTATAAGCCTGATGATATAGGTTTCATTTCAGCCATCTTGCACAACGATAATAAAGACTTTCCTTTATTTTTATTAAATCTTTTCAATACTTCTCTCAAATCTGGAATTTTCCCAACTCATTGGAAACACTCGGTTATTATCCCACGTTTAAAATCTGGTAATTTGAAACTCGTTACGAATTATCGCCCTATTATTGATCCGTGCAACCAATGAATGTATCGATTAATAGATTGGTACCATCTGAAAATCTTGATGTGAGCACCAAATGCAATATCAAATGTGCATGTGCAACATATCCTCGTCGGATTGTTTACATTATAAACCAAATTTAGTTCCAAATTCGTGTCTTGGAATTCCATAAGAAAGCATCATCCATCGCAAATAAGTCCGCATAGTTTATATCGAACGTATTCATATTTTCAAGAATCATACAGTCGTTTCTGCTAAAATAACTTTTGGTTAGAGAACATAACGTAGAAACGTGAACATCAGATGAGCAATAAATCGCCCTACAATTCTGCAGCCCATAGCTAGAATTTACAATCAACCAGATGCTTTTAACTTTTCCAGCAACATGTTGAAACCTTTCCAATACATACACAATGAGGTAATGTTTAAAATATACAGTAACCCCACCGGCAGCTTTTAAAGCTACTTTGTCACGTCTAGAAAGCGTACAGCGTGGTAGCATGCATTCCATATCAGATATTTAAATTGTTAACCAGGATTCCGTCACAACAATTTTAACTCGGTTGCATCGCAAACCGTTTTGGTAAACCCACCAAATATGTTCCGTAGACCCTTTGCGTTGAAAATCGTTATTTTGAATCAAAATGTTCATCTGCATGCATTTCCATCACAAAACCTTACGACTCGTTTTAATGCTGTTAGCGGTCGTCACGTAGGAGAATGAAGACCAGGATCAGTATACACTTAAATCATTGAACATTTTCAGAGTAGAACTAACTATAATAGGATTAAAAGCGGCTTCCAACGAATGTGTGGCCTTTTACTCACTACTCAAACACATACCTTAACAGGTTCCCTAAATGTGCTCGCAATTATTGAGTGGCTCTTCACATTTCAATTTTATCATCAAGAGACCGTTCATGCAGCATTTTGAAGGGCCATAACTTATATGAATGAATGCCTCTAACTGCCATTTAAACTTGCTTATCCAACGCTATAAAAATTTCTGTATGTGTTGTTTATCCTCCTTTTTCATTTTAAGGCTAAGTCTCAATGAGGAAATCTTGGTAACTTCTTTCTACCCTTGATTAACTTGCTTGAAAAAATAGATTGTATTAATATGCGCATTTGCTGTAAACGTCCACAGTTGGCTTGCAAGCATTCAACATGATCAGACATCGATCCAGAGAATCTTAATGTAGTTTCCTTGAGACTATGTTTTCAACAGCATTTTAATTAATGTTGTTGTTGGCCTCCGTCGGTCGATGTCGACCATGGATGTACATCACATCGCATGAATTTGCAACTTTTTGAATGACTAAACAGTCCGATTCGGGAGGAACAATCTCTCCCGCAGCGCTTGCAACGATAGTCAGAACTCTGTTGTATTGCATCAGTTGCACGCCGGCGGCGTGATCTGCGTTCAGCAGACAGGAGCTGTATTTGCTCCTCCCCGGCTTGCAGTCGACGCTTTACACAATACCTCCAAAGTGAGCGGTCAAGAGCAAGTTCTTCCCAGCTTGCGGGGTCAATGTCAAGAGCTTTCATATATCTTTTGCAAACATCTTTGTACCGCAAGTGCGGTCTGCCCAATGGTCGACTTCCTAATTGCAACTCACCGTAGAGCAGATCTTTCGGAATACGACCATTTCCCATTCTATAGACATGACCAAGCCACCACAGGCGGCGCTGACGTAATAGGGTGAACATGCTCTGTAGACCATCTTTTGAAAGCACTTCAGCGTTAGTCACTCTGTCCATCCACGATATGTTCAAGATACGACGGATGCTTCGTAGATGGAAAGCATTCAGCTTCCGTTCGTGTCTTGCGTGGGTGGCCCAGGTTTCACTGCCGTATAGTAAAGCATTTAGTACGCACGCGCTGTATACCATCATCTTTGTCTTTACAGTCCGCTTGCGGTTACCCCAAAAACACGAGAGCTCAATCAGACAAAAATCACGTGCCTCTGCCAAATCCGCTATCAATCTCCGTGCTCGCGAGAGGTACCGCAATGGTTGAAACCAAGATATGTGAAATGATGCACCGTGTCGAGCGGACAGTTTCCAAACAGTGAGATGGCGGCGATACAGTCCCTTGACCAAGGATTTGGTCTGCCTTATGCTGATTGTTAGACCAATCTTTGCCTTGCCGACGAAAAAACCGTACATTAGCGACTGTAGGTTCTCTTGGGAGTGAGAAAATAAAGGCGGCATCGTCGGCAAAACAACAGGTCACGGATTATCACATCCTCGTACGGTTTGTGCTCTCAACCGGTTAGGTTGAAAAAGCTCCCATTCACTTCGCCGTTCGTATGTAAAATGCCTTAGGTTCTTCATCTTTAAAAGCGTGCTTCAAAGCAGAGCAAAAGAAAAGAAAATAGAACAGCGTGGGAGCAAGAACACACCCTTGTTTGACGCCTCGGCGAATTTCAAATGCTTCTGAACTGCAACCGTTAAACTGGACTGAGCCTTTCATGCCTGAGTGGAACGAAATAACGAGTCTCAGCAGCCTTCGGGGGCAGCCTATCAGATCGAGCATTTTGAAGAGACCCTCCCTGCTGACGTAGTCGAATGCTTTAGTTAAATCAATAAAAACAGCGTATAATGGCATACGCTGTTCCCGACCCTTTTCTTGAAGTTGTCTCAGTGAGAAGATCATGTCAACGGTTGATCTTCCCTTGCGGAAGCCACATTGAGATTCGGAGTAAATTCTATCAGCTAAAACTTGCAGCCGGATCTGTACGACTTTAGCAAACAATTTGCCTACAACATTCAGAAGGGAGATTCCTCTGTAATTGTTGCAGTCGCCTCTGTCACCCTTATTCTTAAATAGCGTGATGATCTTTGTGTCTCGCATTTCTTGTGGGACACCCCCCTCCTGCCAGCACTGAAGAAGCAAATGGTGAAGAGGCTGTAATAATGCTGCTCTACCGCATTTGATGAGCTCAGGTGGAATTTCGTCGTCACCAGGGGCCTTCCCATTCGCTAAGCGGTCGATTGCCTTATTGAGTTCATCAAGAGTAGGAGGGGTATCTAGATATTCAATGGTCGGCAACCGTTCGACATTTTCAAGTGCATGCGGTAGAACCGTACTGTCCCTAGAGTAGAGGGAGGAGAAGTGCTCTACCCATCTTTCCATCTGTTGAGTTTTGTCGACAATCGGCTTACCAGATAAAGAATTAATGGGAGCCGTTTTAAGTTTGTTTGGGCCAATGGCTCTCTTGATCCCATCATACATACCGTGAAAATTTCCGGTATCCGCAGCTTTTTGGATATTGAGGCTAACTTCAGTCCAATAGTCGTTTGCACAACGCCTTGCAGTCTGTTGAACCTTATTTCTAGCTGCTCTCAGAAGACGTAAGTTTTCATCTGTTGGCATACCTTTGAACCTCAAGAATGCTGAGCGTTTCTCATCCAGCACAGCAGTCATCTCAGAAGCGTTTGCTTCGAACCGGTCGCTCGTTCGAGCTTTCTTCGGACCGAAAGTGGAAAGTGCGACTCGGCATATGCAGCTTTTTATCAATTCCCAGTTTTCTGAAGCAGATTCAAGTGGGGTTGTCTTGTTGAACTCGTCTGTGAAGGCTTTTGCGAATTTCGCAGTTAGATTAGGTTCGCACATGCGAGTGACGTCTATCCTAGGCTTAGCAGACAATTTGATGCGGTGAAATCTCATGTGGGGAAGCTTCAATTTTGCACAGACCAGTGAATGATCAGTGTCGCAGTCTGCGCTTTGATATGATCTGGTGAGGAGCACGCTTCCTATATTAGTACGCTTAACAAGAATAAGATCAAGCTGATGCCAATGCTTAGAGCGAGGATGCTTCCAATAGACTTTATGCTGTGGTTTTGTTTGAAAGAAAGTGTTACTGACACAAAGATTGAACTGTGTGCACAATTCTAAAAGGCGTTGCCCATTTTCATTGGTTTTACCTATACCGAACCTTCCGAGACAGTTTTGCCAAGACTCGTAATCTGCACCAACTCTTGCATTGAAATCACCCAATACCACTACACAGTTTTTCTGTGGTACGTTTTTCAGGACGACTGTGAGGTTATGATAAAAAGCGTCTTTTTCAGCAGGCGTCGCAGAGAGCGTCGGTGCATAAACGTTGACCAACGTAATGGTACCAGTAATGCACCTCAGATTTAAAGTCCAAATCCGTTCGCTCCCGCTGCTGCTCGGTTCTGTTGCTTTCAATATGTCGTTTCGCACGGCAAACCCAACTCCATGCAGTCGAGGCTCATCGGAACCTCTTCCTTTCCAAAAGAATGTGTAATCACTTTCTGTTAGCTTACCAGTGTCTGGTAAGCGCGTCTCTTGTAGGGCAGCCACGTCGACATTCAGCCTCTTTAGCTCGTTGTTAATCACGGCGGACTTTCTAACGCCTCTGATATTCGAGACGTCGTCATGAAATCCTGGAAGCATGGACCGGACGTTCCATGTTCCAAGTTTCAGAACTGACATTTGTTGTTTGGTATTTCGATTCGCTGGTGCGGAAAAATACAGTCTGCTTGTCGGTTGATTCCTAATCCCCATGCACCCAATGAGGATAGCAGACCGTGGCGAGACGGCACCTTATTGACTGGGGGCTGCCCAGCTTGAGGCGGGCGGTAGCCGTCCAATGAGACCTGGAAGTCTCTCCCACCGTCGAAAGCAGCCCCAGGCGCTTAGCTCTACGCCAGTCGAGCCATAGCTTTTAACCGGTATCTGCTGCTTCCCGTGTTATTTTCCGTAGAAGCGGAATGGAGTGTCCTCTCCATTTGTGCGTTGTGATGTACGCCAGGGCAGTTCAATATGGAGAACTAGCTGTTGCCCATGCAGCAAGTGCTCCCTCTCCACGGCACCACTGGAACCAAAGGAACAGCTAGGCTGATACGTTTGGACAACGATGCCGTCGCAGGAGCTGGCAGGACGAAGTTGAATAAACTTCGGACTGCCTAACGGGACTCCGGCTCCGGATTTTTCCTCGAGGTTGACTCCTGAAGCCTTTTCCATGAATGGATGTAGCCACAAGGCAGTGGAGGTTTGAGATAAGGGTTTTCCTTCCCCTAGGTGGGCCGCCTTCATGGACTAACGAGCTCCACCTGCCCGAAGCATGCTGGTTTTGAGGCGCCAGTCAGCCGCCTTCGCCCTTTCTCCTGTCAGTAGAAGCAGTTCCGCCGGGTCACACAGGACCACGCGTGCAGGCCAGGAGCTGGACTTGGTTGTCAGAGGCTATATGAGACGCAGGCCATTGGAGCATTTTCGGAATTGGGAGCTTATCCCCAAAACCGCCCCGGCCGTGACAACCTTGGAACCACAGGTGGAAATACGTCATCACTAATTATCTTTCTGATCGCTAACACGTTGAGTGCTCTGTTTAGCTCCTCGTGAACAGGGAGTGTATAAAATTGTTCAATGTTTGGTAAGTGCTCAACGAGTTCAAGTGTATGTGGTAAATCCATGTTGTCCTTAGGATAGAGAGAAGAGAAGTTGTCGGATTATCATTCCATCTGCTGAGTTTCGTTGACAATCAGGTTAACAGAGAGTGACTTAAATGCTGTTGTTTTATGTTGTTCGCATCACAGCATACTTCATTGCATTTCTCAAATTAGCTTTTGAAAATGTGGTCACTTTCATAATGTAAAGTAGTCTATATGTGATCGGTTATATAGGTTTTGCGTACCGTCTCATTTCTGACACAGAAGCTGTTTCAAACAAAGTGTCATAATCAGGACGAGGAGCATGACTAAGTACAATTAACTCAACATCTCTGTTTTAAGAATTACCGCCGATTATTCTTTACCTTTGATAAACCAGAAGTTTCCTGTCTTGCTGTTGAATGCAAACCACGGCATTTATCTAACTTTCATTCATTTATTCTTTTAAATGTGTATATCGTCCCCAACTGTCCTTCTAACAATTTCCGTGCATTTTTTGATGAAATTCTCAATGAACTTGCTCCCTACCAAAACTCGTTGATCTTACTTGCTGGTGACCTCAATCACGCTAATCTTTCTATGTTTTCTCCTTTGTCGCTTTCGAACATTGTTCATTTTCCAACGCGTTCTGAAGCTTGTTTGGATTACGCTTTCACTAATGCGCCACAAATTTTTCATGCCCGTAAATCTGCGCCGATTGGAAATTCTGATCACTGTGTGATATCAATACTCCCTAAAATCTACGGAACTATGGAGCATAGTTACATGACTCGCAGAATCGGGCGAAAAGTGACCAGTAGAACCTGCAAACCTGACAATATTTCAGCGCTGAGGACCATGCTAAGCGACACTGACTTCCGCATTTTAACGAACCGGACGTTTCCCTTGAATGTGATGTTTTTACATCCTATCTTAACTTTTGCTTTGATATATGTTGTCCACAGGAAACTATTTTTGTTCGGCCTAATTGTTTTTCCTCCAATAAATTTAAGCGCCTCCGAAGACTGAAGGAAAAGGCTTACAAAAATCTTGATCGTCAAGCTGTCTCTCAGCTGTCTTCATTAATCAAGCTTGAGATTCAACGCATGCGAGATATTTATGTGAAATCAATTTTGAGAACGAATAACAGTCGCCAATTATGGAGTGCGCTCAAAGGTTTGTGTGGCAAAGACAGGAAGGTACTTCCCTTTATCCGTGATATAAATTAATTAAATGAATCTTTTTTATCGTCTCCTGATGGAACCCAAGTAATCCCTGATTTTGTTTTACCCCCATCCTCTTTCTCAACTCCGACTTTTACAAGCTCAGTGGAAGTTATGCAGTCACTTTTCGCTGTATCCCACTCAAAGGCTGCAGGTCCCGATGATCTTTCCCCTCTTTTGCTGAAAGAATGTGCACGTGAACTTTCTTCGCCGATCTCTTCTATCTTCAACAGATGCATTGAGAGAAGTATTTTTCCTGACAGTTGGAAGCCGGTACGTATTACACCAATCCCCAAAAATGATCCTGGAAAGTACCGCCTCATTGCGTGTACGTCGCAGCTACTCAAAGTACTGGAAGGTATAGTGCTACGACGAATTGTTTCGAGTTGCCAGGTAGAAGATTCGCATCAGTTCACGTACCGCAAGAGTCGTTCGACAGTAGACGCACTCGCGTTGCTAACTGACCATGTATCCCGGTCATTGGATTCGAAATAAAAAGCGGCACAGGTTTGTTTTCTTGATTACACCAACGCTTTCAACAGTGGTATCAGAAGTTTTTTGCTCAAAAAACTTCATGATTGTGGTGTACCCCTGAATACCCCTGGATAGCGTCCTATTTTAAGGACCGCGTGCATTATACTGCCGTGAATGGTAAAGTGTTCAATTCTGTAACGATTTCTCGCGGTGTTCTACATGGCGCAATACTTTCTCCCTTCTTATTATGTATCTACATTTCTGATTTTCCTTGCTTTCATTCCAATCTTATTCTAAAATATGCTGATGAAATTGGTGTTGTTTTTGACCACCATAGACGTGCTGACTCTCCTACATCTGAATTTATGATCAATGACATTGGCCAATGGTCATCCTCGCTCGGCTTATCGTTAAACCCTCAAAAATTCAAAAAGGTAATATTTTCAAACTTAGCTGGTCAGCGTCGTGAAACTCTGCTTCAAGGAATTCCCACGATTTCCTTCAATGGCTCGAACTTCAGCAGAAGCGCATGTTTCAAGTATCTTGGCGTCATTTTATCACAGAGTCTTAAATGGACCGATCATGTGACTGCACAGTACTTGAAGGTCAGAAGGTTATCATTTTACGCCCCACGTCTGCGTTCTTTGGCTGTTCCTCCTGATGTAGTTAGATGTTTTGTTTATTCTTGCATTGTTCCCATTTTAATCTACGCATCCCCTATAATTTTTCCTGGTCTTTTTGAAAAGGATTTTTTGATGATCAGAAGAGGAATCAAATTAATTTCAAGATTGAGCTCTTCCTCCACCGAGTTAATTCGTGATATGATCGTCGAACGCCACTTTCGTGAATGTGACAGATTGATCAGAGTCATATCGTCTGATAATGCACACCCACTGCATGAGGTCCTTATGGCTTGCAGATCGTTCCCAGCCACGCGTAGTCAACATATCGTCCCGTATGCAAGAACTGAGAAATTCAAAAATTCTTTTATTCCTTACCTGGCTCGATATTTGGTTGATCGTACAAAAGTTATTCTCGATTTGAGGAAGAAACTGACAGTATAATAACTGAAGTGGGATCATCTTTATTTGACATGTATTTTTTTAAATGTACATTTTATTACGTGTGGTCGAATTAATTGTATCGCTGAAAATTCGTGTACTCGAATAAAGCCATTTTTCTTTCTTTCTTCTTTCTTAGTATGCTGTGTCTCACTTCCCGTGTGAAGGACCTGAATCAGTTATCGATTTGCGTAATACCATGTGCTTTGAAACAAATACGATTCGAACGAAGAAGGCCGAGTTTAGGTCACACTATAAAAGTGCGAAATAACGGGGTGTCGATGAAGATTGTGTAATTAAATTTTGAGTATACGATAAATTTTAGCAGCGTAATTTCGCATCACTGCAACATCCACCCTAATGATCGCAACTTGACCCGACTTGGCGAATTCGACCGCTTCGGCATGTGACGCTCGACATGCGGTTTTCTAACCTGTCATGACTGTCAAACTTGGTTGAACGAAGCTTGTTTGGCAGAAGTGAAATATTACCCCAAAACTGTTATAACCGACCTCAGAAAAATTTCATTCCATTATCAATACACGAACGCTCCCAAACATATTCCTATCAATTTTTCTATTTTAGTTAATAAAAAGATTTTAATTTAGAAGATAATTTACTCACTCTCAAGATCAACTGTTGAGATCTAATATCTATTTCGATGCTTAAGTATGCCCTCAAATGCAGCACATCAAATAAAGTCTGTGCTCATTAATCCTAGATTCGCAACGTTACTTTGAACACCAACGGAACTTAACCCATACATGTGATGTGAAGCACATTTTAAATTCTGTTTATAATTGACGATGATAATAATAAGCAACTTTCTTAGTATGACGTTCAGATAACCATGCTGGATTTTTTTAAACTCCGTTTATTCAACATTTTGCTTCGTTTACCAGCGAATTATACGTATCTAAGTCTTAGTGAAACTTGTGTTATCTGCATAAAATTAGTTGCTGAGATGGCCACTTGTTCAAAATACCAATGCTCCAGGACCTAACAAGCAAGCAAAGTAACCATTTTTGAAACCTTCATCTGCAAAATCTCAATCGTGAACTTCTGACCGCCATCATATCGCTGAGATGCACACATCTACATTTGAAAATGCTCTGCGCTTGAATGATTTTCCGTGCGCGATTAATCATACTGTCGAGCTCATGTGAATATGCGAATGCCATCAAAAAAGCCAGTTAACAACTGAGTCATTTTCCGTATTGCTTTCGAAATTCCTCTCAAATAAATTTAAGCAATGCATGTTTAATTTTAATCCCATATTATCAAGTTATGCATCATTAAAATTAAAAATTTATGAAGCCGAATCAGAAACGAGGATAGATTTTCAGTAAATATTTTTTTAAAAATTCACGTGTGCCGCACATGCGCATAATAAAAATATGGCCTCATACTTGTGGCGTTGAGCACAAGCTTCCATTTTCAAAACTTTCTTACAACGCACGTTTTATATAGTATCTGACAATCCCGTGCTACTACTGGCATACACGCGTGATCCATTTGACCTGGAGTAACATCATATTCTGACATGAGAAAAGGCGAAGTCGAGTGGCTAAGACCTCAAACCATGCTTTCTTCGGACAAATAGACCCCATAAATCCATGAAAACAGACCACCTCTGTTAATTAAATATCGATTACAAACATCTAGTACCTTTACGTTGTTAGCAATCAACACCATTTTCTTACTTCTAATGGTGTCTTGGAGACAAACCAATCGCGGTATGGGTAACACCTACTTCTCGTTAATGAATTACTTTGGCATGCATTTCAGTGCACCAACTGAGGATGAACTATATTTTATTTCGGTGAACAATACCATAAGAAGCGGATAAAGGTTAAAAGATATTGCATTTCCATCAAACATACCTCACGACCAGTTTAGTGTTGTTAGCACTCATCAGGTAACGACGGTGATATCAGGATCCGCCACAGGATGACACTGTGCATTAATATAAATTAAGTTGCGCTTGTATGCCACTGTTATATAAGGTTGTACATTGAAACAAATGCGATTCGAATGCAGAAGGCCGAGTTTAGGTCACACTGTGGATCGCAACTATAAAAGTGCGAAATAACGGGGTAAACGTTAAAACGTGTCGATGAAGATTGTGTAATTAAATTTTGAGTATAGGATGAATTTTAGCTGCGTAATTTCGCATCACTGCAACATCCACCCTAATGATCGCAACTTGACCCGACTTGGCGAATTCGACCGCTTCGGCATGTAGACGCTCGCCATGCGGTTTTCTAACCTGTCATGACTGTCAAACTCGGTTGAACGAAGCTTGTTTGTCAGAAGTGAAACATTATCCCAAAACTGTTATAACCGACTGCAGAAAAAATTCATTCGATTATGAATACTTGACTGTTCTCAAACATTTACCTAACAAGTTTTCACTTTCAGTTTTTAAGAAGATTTTAAATTGGAAAACATTTTACTCAATCAATTTCGTTGAATAAGTTTGCCCTTGAATGAATCAAACAAGGTCTGTGCTCATTTATCCTTGCTTCGCAGCGTTAATATGAACACGAAATTAACCTAACCCATAGCAGCACATTTTCAATCTTATTCATAATTGACGATGATAATAAACTACTTTCGTAATATGACGTTTCGATTACCATGTTAGATATTCTTAAATTCCGCTTATACAATATTTTTCTTCGTTTACCAGCGAAATATACGTAGCAAACTCTTCGTAAATCTGGTGTTCTCTGCGTAAAATTATTTAATGAGATGAACACTTGCTCAAAATACCAAAATTCCAGGCTCTATCAAGAATCTGATATTAAAAGTAACAATTATTGAAACCATCATCTGCAAAATCTCACTAGTGAACTTCTGACCGACATCGTATCGATGAGATGCACACATCTGGATTTGAAAATGCTCTGCGCTTGGATGGTTTTCCGTGTGCGATTAATCATACTGTGGAACTCATGTGAACTTGCTAATGCCAGCAGAAAAGCCAGTTAAAAACGAGAAGTCGTTTTGTCTTTTGCTTTTGAAGTTACTTTCAAATAAATTTAAGCAACGAATCTTCAATTTCAAGCCCTCAGTATCCAGTTTGCATCAATGAAATGTACCGTACTAGCAGCCGAAACAGAAACAAAGAGAGTTTTTAGGAGATATTTATTTACGTATTTTACACATGTGTATAATAAGATTATGTACCTCATACTTGTGGCTTTGAGCATGAGCTTGCATTTTCAAAACTATCTTACAGCGCACGTTTTATATAGTATCGGACAAACTGTCCTACTCCTGGCAACCACGCGTGATCCATTTGACCTGGCGTAACAGCTTATTTTGACATGAGAAAAGGCGCAGGCGTGTGGCTAAGACCTCAAAACCAGCAATTCTTCGGATAGGTAGACCTCATAATTTCCTGAAAACTGACCAACTCTGTTGATAAAAACATCGATTGCAAACGTCAACTGATTTTGGCTTTACGAACTTAGGAAGCATGCTTCAGGAATCAACCTGACTTAAAAACCGTTAGTTAGAAAGTCTACGCGATTTCCTCCAATGGTGTATTGGAAAGAGACTAATCGCTGCGTGGGTAACGGCTACTTCACGATAATGAATTACCTTGGCATGCATTTCAGTGGGCCAACAGAGGAAGAACTTTATTTTATTTATGTGGATAAATTTAAGCAATGCATGTTTAATTTTAATCCCATATTATCAAGTTATGCATCATTAAAATTAAAAATTTATGAAGCCGAATCAGAAACGAGGATAGATTTTCAGTAAATATTTTCTTAAATTCACGTGTGCCGCACATGCGCATATTAAAAATATGTGCCTCATACTTGTGGAGTTGAGCACAAGCTTCCATTTTCAAAACTTTCTTACAACGCACGTTTTATATAGTATCTGACAATCCCGTGCTACTACTGGCATACACGCGTGATCCATTTGACCTGGAGTAACATCATATTCTGACATGAGAAAAGGCGAAGTCGAGTGGCTAAGACCTCAAACCATGCTTTCTTCGGAGCAGTAGACCTCATAGATCCATGAAAACAGACCAACTCTGTTAATTAAACATCGATTACAAACATCTAGTGCCTCTCAGCATTCAACACCATTTTCTTACTTCAAATGGTGTCTTGGAGACAAACCAATCTCGTTATTGTATTACTTGGGCATGCATTTCAGTGCACCAACTGAGGATGAACTCTATTTTATTTTTGTGAACAATACCATAGGAAGCAGATAAACGTTAAAAGTTAGTGCATTTCCATCACACGCACCCCACGGCCGGTTTGGTGCTGTTTGCACTCATCAGTGATATCACGATACGCAACCTCATGAAACAGTTGAAGATTATTAATTAAATTGTGATTGTTTGCCCTGTTTTATAAGGTTGGTACAAACAACCAGTTCAATCAAAAATGCACGAACACATGTAGATATTATTGAAACCATTAATAGTGATCGCAAAAACAATTTGCATGCATTTCCATCTAACACTTCCCACTTCTGTTTTCGTGCTGTTTGCAGCCTTGAGAGTAGAGAGTCAGATCGAGATCCGCATGTGTTTTAAGCAGTGAAATATTAGAAAACAAGTTGCGCTCGCATGCCACTTTTGTCTAAGGATAACCGATGGTATTCGCGTTATCACACGACGCCGCAGCAGAATGTAACGCTGTATCGTATGATGGTACATATCTGAGGTATTTGATATTATAACACGAAAGACCTTGTTTGCTGACGGTGCAGCCATTATTTAAACTATCAAAATGCATCAAATGGCAGGCACTGATTTTGTTGACATATTGATGAATTGCGGTTGACATTCAACATCAGATAAATCGTGAAGTGCGGTTGGATTAAATTTGACCTCTGATATTTGTGAATATAACATTCATAGTTTTCATCCGATCTGTTTGATTTTTGGATATCTATCTGAAAGTTTGCTACGTCGGATCTATTTATACAAAAATCATCCATCAATGATGTGTCGTTCTTTGTGTCGGTCGCCCATGGATGTTCAACAACTTTTTCGTTAATTTGAATCGCTGTTGTGTATCTGCTGTTAGATCAACTCACCGGTGTTTACCACTGTCGGTACCTAATCGGAGAAATACTCAACCAGAAATCAAGTTCACGCCAGCGTTCTCAACAGGAGTCTGACAAATTCGCAGCTAAATCGCGTGACCAAATATTCATACAACCCGTGACTGTCAGTCAACTCCACATAATATCAAACAAACCAACCCCAGCCTTATCTATTTTTGCTCTCTGATTTGTAATTTTGGTTGACCCCTTTTACACGAGACGATCTGATGTTCGCGAAATGTGCGTCGTCTGCGTGGTAAGGTCAAATCTGTCACGCGTCGCAACAGATCCTACACAAAATGTGTTAAATCATTGACCCCGGAGGCGTCATCGATCCTGAATGTTGATAATATGCCTGGTGTCTGCTACGCGTGCAAACGTTGTCGAGCTAATCCAAACGCAGATTTAGCTGCTCGAACAAATGTTGAGCAAGGTAAACTGGATGATTGGATGGTGAGATTAGAGATCCTCATACAAACGTTGAAGACGTCGGTAGAGACTCTGGTCATCAATCAGAATTCTCAGTTTGCTCGTATTGGTTTCGATAAATCGGAAACCACGGACGGTAATACCAGTAAGATAAACGCTGAACCTGACCATTTAATACGATCTTTCAGCTGTTGCAAATTAGCCGGACAGTCTTGACAGCCGTGCGTCGTCTGCGTGAAAGTCGTCAGTGGTAAGGTCAAATCTGTCACGCGTCGCAACAGTTCCTACACAAAATGTGTTAAATCATTGACCCCGGAGGCGTCATCGATCCTGAATGTTGATAATATGCCTGGTGTCTGCTACGCGTGCAAACGTTGTCGAGCTAATCCAAACGCAGATTTAGCTGCTCGAACAATTGTTGAGCAAGGTGAACTGGATGATTGGATGGTGAGATTAGAGATCCTCATACAAACGTTGAAGACGTCGGTAGAGACTCTGGTCATCAATCAGAATTCTCAGTTTGCTCGTATTGGTTTCGATAAATCGGAAACCACGGACGGTAATACCAGTAAGATAAACGCTGAACCTGATCATTTAATACGATCTTTCAGCTGTTACAAATTACCCGAACAGTCTTGACGATCGTTCTTTTCATCAACACGGCACCTTTACAAATGCCATTGTTAAAGGCCTATCGGCCCAAAACATCCCTGGTCCGCAAACAGTTACGGAGTTAAAGCCAACTGCTCACCCGAACGGAAGGGATAAAGCGCGCTAAAGAAGAATGGAAAAGGTTGTGCAGCAACATGGACTTAAAGCCAAGTGAACCACTATCGTTGATACGACTGAATCCTAAACCTCTGGAGCAGCCAAGACTGCTCTAAATCACGGTCAACTCTGAAAGGGATCTACAAAACATATTACTATCCGCTTTTCTCCTGCATAGAGAGCGGTTATAGACCACTGCAAGGATCTTAATTGATGTGACCTGGTGGGAAAGGGCCCGGAACTCTTAGCATCAAGACCAAACGGAGCAGAGTGATGAACGGATTATAATCCTTTTGGGAGTCCCAGAAGCACCCGGACGAAGCTGCACTGCCAACGTATTGTGCGGACGCATAAATTTGTGCTCTCATACTTTTGGCTTTAATTTCTTACCCGATTGTCTGAGCTAGACGGTTCAATTATCATTCGACTCGTCGTAGTTTGCTCGTCCGTAATATATCCGTTTCAATTTCGTACAAGGTGGAATCCTTGAAAATCCGATTTTTCAAGTTTTAACCCAAATTTACCTGCGCGTACAATATCAATGGCGATTGAGAATATCGTCCCTTTCGAATATTTTTGAAAAGATCACATTATTTTGAATCAACTGATAGTTTGTTCAACTCTGTCAAATCGAAACTCGTTGAACAACATCACTTTGATTTAAACTTGTTTGCTATTTATCGCTTGGATCGCGCCATTTCGATCCAAAGCATTCACTCCAACGGTAGCTATCGCTCGATAAACAACGGTACCGTCAAGTGCACTGACTCATCACTCGTTGGATTGTAACAATGACACGAAGGATGACCTCGATGACCAAGACAAAGAAGGCAACACGTAAGGCGATTCAAATGTGTAACAAAGGGGTAAGTGCCAGTAGTTAAATGTTTGGCTGATTGGATAAAATAATACCAAGTGTGATAAAGCCCAAACGCAGGAAGTGGTATCGTTTTTTAACAACATTGATTTCCCGGCTTTTGCTACGTATGAAGTGTATGTCTAATTAAGCAGCCAGTGATAGACGTACAAATTCTACCCATGAAGTAAAGCTGGAATCTCGAATAAAGATTTTGAAAAAGTGTTATCATAAACTCGAGGAAACAAATAAACCACTTTCGGTAGATACAATTTTCTACGCAATTCTACCCGAAATAGTTGTTGCTCAAGGTGGTATAAAGGATGAGCAAAAGCGCACCGTTGACCGAGTGTTGTGACTGCTTATCCGCGTGCAAAAAAGATGGAGCTACTGAACCCTGCTTCCCGTGGTCATCATCAAATGGCGAACACCTTAGCTAAAACTCCCAAACGTCTAGTTGCATCGCACGTTAACAACCCAACATTTGCCCAAATAGTGACTAAAGCAAGTGAGTGTTTCACACGAGCACTGACGCCTGAACTTCACGCGAAAGAAGAAGTTCTGAGCAAAATCGTCTCATATCATAAGGAGCCAATATACTTTATAAAGCACTGAACGTCTTTTAGCGTAATATGGACCAATATTACTTAATCAGAAATCATGTTAGATATTTTCAATCGAATTAACTAAGATGCTATACACCCGGTGTCGTTAACTTTGCTCGCTTCTCACCCGAATTCTCCGAAACAAGACAAACTACGTTTGCTTAGGATCACTTTTGCCAACGAAAGTAAAATGAAAAATGTCCAAACACAAAATGACTAACACCACCGTATATATGCTAACATACCTTTTTGGGAAAGGCAACGAACCCCGAATGGTCGGGAAGAAACAGCATCAATGAGTATTATTATGTTCGACGTTCCTGAAAATACTGGAGCAACAACGTTACGTGAAAGAAAAAACACGATGGTTAACAGTGGTCATTTATTGCCGAATTCAAATTCTGTGGTCGTCGACACATACCGAATACCTTGCTAGCCGAAATATCAAGGAAAATGCTCAAACCCGCTAAAGATTACATTTTTGTCAGGTAGTAATTCTGATGCTGTTCGACCAAACTAAAACTACACAGAAAGACATTACCTGAAAACGTTAGACTTTACAACTGCTAAAATTTGGTTCGTTTCCAGATGTCGCACTATAACTGCGGTTAATATTCGCTCAAAACAGTTGATACCGAATACAGCAATGTCACCGGCCTGTAATGTTTAACTTCAGAACGGTAACCACCATTGTAAATGGGTATTATTTGTCCCAGTTTCCAGTCTTGTGGCACTAAGCCAGCTTGGATCAAATTATTAAACATGCAAGATAGAGGTTCAGATAGCTGTGCATGACAGGTTTTGATCAGATTTGGTGTTATCTCATCTGGTCCTGGAGATTTCTTTACGTTTAATTTTCCTAAGTGTTGTGGTACCACCAGCGGAGTAATCAATACTTCACTCAATGTCGGTCGGTCAAGTCGAATGATTGGTTCCTGATCAGGCACCGTGGATTTCGGCGCAAAAACTCCGGCATGAAGGTCTGCTTACAGGTGAAGCCGGGCGAAGTTTTTAGGGCAAAGTCTCCTGGTTTAAAATTCGTAGTAGAGTGCTGCTCCTACACCATCGCCTAAACGGTCACGCCGGAATAGAGACATGCTGGGCAAAGAGATTTCATTATCTGACAATGAGGCATTGAACACGTTTCTGTAATTGCAACTATGTATGGCACCGTTTCAATACAAATTACGGACAATTGGATTAATTTGTCGAACAAGCTGTTTGCGTTTGCATAGATGCACTTAATCGTGTTTTTCGTGTTTAATGACGGGGTGTAAACTGAAGTTCTTGATCCGGTTTCTCTGAAGTCGGACTTAAAAAGTAGTGATAAATCGTGTAGTATGTGATAAGGCGTTAAACAGAGTGATGCCAAATCCCTCTGAATCGTCAGTGCCTGACATGATAAAACATGTTAGCTGCTTAATGGTCGCCGAACGTTTGAATCGACAATTAAGTTTCCGTGTGAAATACTCTGTCCGACTCGATTTGAGACGGATCTACGTCGTTTTGTGATGCATTGATTTTTCCATTTTGATGGAAACGCTGCTACTCGCTGCCTCCAGACGTGGGAGTGTTTGACTTGTGACATTGGGTTTAGGTTGGATAAGTCTAATCTAATTGTGTAACGTTTCTTTTCCTTTTTTTCCATTCCGACCTTACGAGTTCGGTCATAGCGCTGGTGAAGGAAGTGATCTTCAGAGGTTTCGGTCCATACCCTTTTTATTTTGACAAAAAGGAAACTCGAAAAGTGTTCACAACAAAGGAATTAGAAATATCGAGAGAACACGCAATGAACCGCCATTCTTGACGTCGTGCTCTACGGTTTCCTGATTCTATGCTCTAGAAGTATTTTCTGGTAAACCAAGTAGAACTATACTTCGCGATAACGTTTGTTCCCTTGCGTTCAAGCTGCCCTTCCTTCCCCACCATGGTATATCGGGATATATGCAGCAGTTTCAGTCGGAATCTGACTTGAGTAGGTCAGCATTCAGCAATATGTTCTCGATATCAGCCTCGCATTTTAGTGTTACCTAGAGCAAGCGAGGTTGAACAATATGTGCTGAGCATTACCAATTTCTTTTTTGAATTTGGCCTACTCTCTGGTGACAGAATTTCACATGTTCAAGATTTGAAAGGAAAATATTCACTTGGTTCTTATTCAAAATTGGGGAAGTGTTGACCCGTGTATTTATAGTTAGAAAAATATGTAAAACTAAAATGTAATTCTTTTTAAGAATTATGTAACTCAAGAAATGAAATACTGGAAAATCTATTCCTTTCACTTATAGCGTTTTGGTATATTCTGAATACAATAAGTATTGTGTTATCATGCATTGAACAATCTGCTCTTAAAATGTAATAAGTTATTGACAATTGAAATATCTAAATTACGATCTAACGCTTAAACTCTTTTTTAGCAAAATTAAATTGTATACATTTTATCACGTGTTTCATATTTTCAATACATATGTATGTGCTCAGGTGTATTTGCAATTGATTAAATTTGTTCACTCCAAATTTGTCCACTCACAGAACATATCTGCAAGGTTTCCGAATTTCAAAGCTGTATTAATTAGTCCAATCATAGACACGCTTTCCATTTTATCAAGAACTGTGCTCTTGTATTGGTAGACATACATTAGCTGGATGCTATAAGTACCATTGAAAATATTAAATTTCCAGCGCAACAATATTCGTACACATAACATGTGGCTATTTTTCGTTAGCTTTCTTCACACGGGTTTGTGATTTGTATTTCGCATTTTGGTTTAATTATACGCTATAGTCCTCAAATAATTGCCTACCACTTGTTTTTTCCCAATGTTTCTAATATCTTTCGAATTCGAAATTGTCTAGAGCTTTCTTTCGAAGGATTTTAATAGATATTCATTTTTTTGAAGATTTATACACAACGGATTTTAAACAGGTTGTTCTTCAAAAACATTAATTTTGAATGTAAAATCCTAACTATACATGCCAACATGTGTTATGTTTCATTTATATAAATAACATCAAAATTATTGCACATTTTTTTAAATTAACAGTAATAATATTCGAAAGTGGCTATTGCGAACTCAATGTTTGTAAGTTTGTTTAAGGATTGCATGTGTGTTTCCAAAATTTCTGATATAATTTGATAACAAATGGATTTTATGATTCTAAAATATAATAAGTTTACAAGAAACCAAATTATTAGATTTTCATCGTAGAGTGCCGTTTACATTAGCTCTCAAATTCATCAGCTTACTAATTGGGTATGATGACTTTCCTAATGCAATTTCCGGAGAGATAGCGCACGTATTTCGACTCAAAGCACACGTAGCTGAAAATTCTTACGTTTTGAGTATCGACCGATATAAGTTTAGAACAACAGGAGCAGATACATTAATCCTGGGTTGTTGGCCTTGGTCGAGGCTACGTGGATTCATAGTTATGCCATAGGTTGGTGAAATCAACACTATTGCAGCCACAACGTGAAGGAAGTATTGGGGTTCGTAAAATCAAATTGTACGAACAAAAACCCGCGTATAAGTTTTAATGTATGTTCCGAGTAATTTGAAGAAGAACAACAATTTAAAACAACAATTTAACGAAAATGTCCAATTAATTCGGAATTTGCTTTACGGAATTTACTTGTTTAGACGAATGGCCAGAACCAAGGGCTCTTTCTAATTCCTCACGTTTCAAAAATCTGTTAGCGAAACTTTTGCAATTTTTTCTGCAACGTAACCGATCGAAATCGCTGAAATTATCGAACATTCCCAAATTCCGAGTTAAATTAAGATTATTCAGATTCAGCGTAAATGCAACTCAAAACGAAATCTAAAGCTTCGATAATGTTAGCAAACATGGATAATTTCTGTCAAGCGATCAGAGACAATGTTAAACTTGGTAAAATAAGTTCTATCCAACAATGTATTCAAAATTTCTGTTCATCTTACTACATATTCCATGCACGTAACTCTATTTGATATGTGCGAACAGCATGTACACATTCGGGATTGCATTGTTGCAATAACGTGTTAGAATGGATGTATTTAACTGTGCGGTCAATTTTGGATAAGCGTATTCGATAATGTTATGTGTCCACATCAGCTACTATTATTCACGGTTTTTATAGCCGCACAACGATGGCAATTGTAAAACTCTCAAGTCCTGTATCGATAACAAAATTTAAGCTGCTCATTTGAATTGAACAGTTGGTGAAGATTATAATAGAGCATTAGACGCGTTACTTCACTGACTCACACATTTATTTCCTGAAACTGATATGGCATAGAATTCACAAAACGTTTTCACATATTTCAGCATTTGTCGATAATGAGCGAATCTTCTGTGGGTAAATTCTAATGAAGCACGTTCTTGTATTAGTGAAAATAATTACGCCAGTATGTATTTCAGACAAACCGTATGAGGGCAAGTTTTAAGGAAAATTATTGCAAATATTAAGTAGATAACGCTTGGCCAATAACTTTTATGGATGAATTTGTTCGACTTGAAATATCAGTGCTTTTCTCCAAAAATTCCCATTTTTGTGAGCAAAATACAATTGAGAAAAAAACCCATTTTAGTATTTGACGGCATTTAAATTAAAATCCTGTGTTTACTCGATCATGTTCAAACTTAGAGCTTGCTCTTCATGATCTCCAATCTTAGTTTGTTGAATATTCCACTCGAATTCCATACAACATAAAACATTTAAATGCTACCTAAGAATGATTGTATCTCATTTGTAATTCGTCTATTTAAAACAATTTTCTTTCTGTTCATCTCAATCAAATTGCAGTATATCTCATATTTATTATTATAATGATAACTTTATTGCGAAGGCTAATATTCAGGTAATATCTAAGATTTTGATAATAATTATTACAAACGAACACTTTACGTTCATACTTGTCGTTGAATGAGAGAGTGTTGATTATGTTCAAGGTGCGTACACGTGAAAATAATAGTCGTTTGTGGATGAGGTTTGTCTCATTATTCGTGTTTACCTCCAGTGATACGTTTGAATCGTGTTTAAAAGGGAATGATAGGTGGAACCCTGTTATTGTTGAGTAAGCGATTTCAAGCTTTCCATGATGAATCCGTCTAAAATAGTAAGCACGCCCGCCAAAAAAAATTTTCAGCATCACCACGCAAATGTTACAAATAATCGATTTTGATGCCTTTCACACATTCAATTTGGATTGTACAGGAAGTGAGAACACTACAGTGAAATTTAATAAGTAATATTGAATTGATTATTATTAGCGCATATTTCTTTATATGTTTTCGAGATTCTAATCAATATTCTTATATTTCGGAACGACAACCTCTTAAAAAACTTTATCAAATATTTTACAGTTAGCAATAGTGTTCGAGGTACGTACAATGTGCCAAACATTAAATGTGATAATTAAAATCTTGCTATTAATAACGATAAGAATAGTTCAAAATTTGATGTTAAGGTGTAGCGATATGGCACCTAAATTTTGTAATAAATTAAGTTCATTTTAATATATAGTGGTGTACGAATCCCCTTCTCTTACAAACTATTCCAAGTTTTTGGCCGTTTGACTTCATCAGGTCGAGACAGTAAAATGATGTTTAATGCACCTTAAAGCAGTGGTATAGTGTTAAACGTATTTATACTTGTAAGCCACCGTTATATAGTGTTCTTATAAAGAATGACGATGTTCAAATACAGAATCACAAAGTGATTCCTGGCCAAGTGGGCGATGTACTTATAAAATTCTAACGTATTGCGGTGCTCACAACCCCTTCTCTTATACACCACTATCGGTTTATGTCGGTTTGCCATCATCAGGTGGAGATAGTATGTTCACGTTCAGTGAGCGTTCATTTTGATTTATAGCTTACCAGGGCAAGGGCAGTAGCGGATTAGGTATTGTAGTTGTTTGCTGTTTAAATCATTGAAATCAAACCATAGATTATTACAATCGATGGTTGATTTTCAATTTCTCGAATAAATTTGTTTATAAACAACGTACATTGAATTTCGCAATGGTATAATCACATTGATAATTTATTTTTCCGTTGCTCCGAAAAAATAATTATAGTAAGGTAATACTTGCAGATCTGGCTTACTTTTTCTTATTGCATTAGTTGGATCAGGGATGCAAGTCATGTGAGGCAATAGGTGTGAGACAGCACAAATTAACGGCTTTCAATATAGCAAGGACTTTCGAACCAAAAAACCTTGACGAAAATAATTTTTTAAACAAAATATCTGTAGTTGCACGCATTTGCCTCACACACACCACACGACCAGGTTCTTCCGAATCGCACTTATTAGGAAGTAACATTATGGTCATGATCCGCACAGATTGAAATAGTAAAACAGAATGCCCATTTGCATGCATTTCCACCACATGGTTGAAACTTGTAAACCAGTGTTAGATGAAGTTGGTGTGACTAGCCTGTTAATTCACACGTACCCGCACATAAGTTATTGAACTAGCTGGCCGAGTTACCCTCATCTAAGTGCATATATTCTAATTTCCTTCAATGTAGACATTTCGTGTTAATCACAGTGATCCCTGGACACTTGATAAAAAAATTCATTGTTTGTTATAGTTAAGATGAATCGGAATAAGATAAACAAGTAGAGACACCTTGTGACATTCTTATCCACGATTATCTTATTTTATTTATATTTTAACTTATAATATTATATTAAATATTTTTTTCTTGATAAAATTAACGAATGTAAGATCTGAAACACACAAAATATTCCCTGTGATGCTGGGGGCTGCACAACGGAATAAAGGTATCCAAGAATTGAAAATAATTACGGTTGTAGTTTGTAGGTATCAGACTGTCATTTTGCTGTCCTCAAACGTAACAGATTATTTCGGTCGATGTATGGGAGATTTTGCATTTAGCTGACTAGTTTAGAAGGAATGTGAAGCACCTCCATCTTCATTACACGGTAATACTTATTTCAACATACTTTAAAAAGGATCGATTTTAAGTATGCCATAAAGATACGAAGCAATGATCCTCAAATTGATTACTTTTAAGAGTTCAGCAATACGTTGCAAGTTAATGTAATTGTTTTGAAAACCTTAAAATAGCAGAGCTCAGTCCAATATGTAATTGATTCAGAACAATAAAAACTATTAAAAGTTTCCGATGATTAAGGAATATTCTAATTAGACGTTTTACTTGAAAAGAGAAATGAACGAACGTAAAGAAAGAAAATCACCTTAATGTCAATTTCAATCTTGCTAAAGTTTTTTGTCTTTCATTCACAATAGTTTTAATGTATGCCACCATCCCGCTTGACGATGAACTGCAGTTGGCAATGAATTTTGGACACACAAGGCAAACCGTTGAGCAGCACGTTCGAACCGTAAGCTCCAGTTTCTTAGTGGCTACATAGTTTTTTGAATATCATCACTTATTTTAGATGTGTGAGATTTCTCAATTACTGAGCATGTTCGCATATTGGTTGAATTAATATTCTCATGTTCGCAACTATCCAATTGAAACAATGCTTTTCAACGCCTTTTGGTTGCTGAATATATGTACATCCAAGTCTTCGCTTCCCGGAGTGATTGATCAACATGTAGAGTCACATTACAAGTGAATAATCCACATTTGCACGAATTTTCATCACACAACTCAAGACCGATTTCGTGCTGTTTGGTCTGATCAGGTAAGGAGAGTACGATCGGGGATACGTATACATTGAAACATTTGTAAAATTTTGAACAAGCCACTGTTAGATAACACTGGTACACGATCAGTCTGTTTTATCCAATATGCTCACATTCATTTAGATAGAGTTGAATAATATCCAAATTTACAAACATTCGTATTTATCACCAAAAAAGCGCGATTTGTCTACAAGTCTTCAATTGTTCCAACGACATGTGGATCATGCTCGTTCTGTCCCATTCTGATGAGTGCAAACAGGACGAAACAGATTGTGTTGTGCATGCGATAGATATGTATGCAAATGGAACAAATTTCTTTTTTACAATGAGTATAACCCTAGCCATATATACGTAGACACATGAGATTATACTGGCTGATCATGACAGCCTTAAATAAGAATCAAGAATCAAGAATCAAGATTTATGGTGATAAAAAGCTAATGCTTTACAGGTACCATTTGATGACAACTATTGCGAGAAAAAAAATAATCAAAATCACATTGTTAATGTTTTTTGGGTTCGTGTTGCTTCAATACACCGGGCCAAATTCAGGGTTTTTCTTTGACGTATGCATCCAATTTCGATTTGAAAACATCAATTGTCGTTGGATTCTCAACATCTTGCGGTAGCGCATTCCATAGAACCACTACGTTTTTTGATGTATTGATTGCTTCCATTTCGGTGGGAACGCTGCCGTCTACCGCCCCCAGCCGCGAATGTGTCTGACTCATGGTACTTGGTCTTGGTTGACAAAGTCTAATGTCTTTCGGTAATGCACGTTTTGCTATTTTCCATTCGGACTTGACAAATTCAGCCATGTCGGTAGTTAAAAAGCTAATCATGAGAGGTTTCGGTCCGTCTCCTTTATAGTTTATTGAAAAAGGCACCCGGCAAGTGTCAGTGATCACAACGTTAGAAATATTAAGCAAAGACGCAATGTAACGCCACTGCTTGAAGTCATGATCTGCTGTTTCCTGTTCCGATGCTTCAGTGGTATTTTCTGGTACCCCAAGTAGAACCATACTCCGCGATAACGTTTTTTCCTTAGTGTTTGAGACACCCTTCCGTTCCCACCATGGCACATCAGGATATATCCGGCAATTTGAAGTCGGATCCGTCTTTAGTCGTTACGAATTTAGCAGTATGTTTTCGATATCAGCCTCGCACTTCAGTGTGACTCTTAGTAACCGAGGTTGATCACTATGAGGTGAGGTGGAATGGCGAGTTAGACGAATCAGATTGTCAGGAGTAACATGCTCAATTTGCAACTGTTGACAAATTTGAGACCATATGTCGAGGTCGTGTTTGTGTTTTCTATCTAACAAGCTCTCGCCGGACTCTTTAACATTCGTACATATTACGCTTAATGGATGAGAATGCTTGTCGCGTGTCCGGTCATTCTTCATAGAATGTGAGGCTTTTTGATTTAGGTTTAGTGTGCCAGGCTCAGATTGTGCAGCGGAGGTCGACCGCAAAAGCATTTCTCTGTATGATTTTTTTTACCACCGGGGGCGTTTCAATTGGTGCCGAATCGGTGCAGATAACATTAGGCGAAGTATTTTTCGTGGCAACTTTGGCCAAAGGAGCGTTCGACGTAGATGGTTTCTGCTTCAAGGCCTTTTTAAGTATCACTTCAGTGTCGCGTAATTTAACCTTTTCAGAAGCACTCTGTGGCGGTGAGGTCGAGCGTATCCCATTATTCAATTCAACTGTTTTAGTCTTGATTATTGGTCGTAGAGTATTCTTTAAATTTGCAAGTTCCTCTTCTATTATCAATAATCTATTCTCTATTGTATTATTCTCGTTTCTAGCAGAGAATTGTGTACTCTTGGGATTACGATTCGCTATTGAATTTCTACAGTCAATACAGAGATAGCACACGGATGGGAGGTTTTGATCATTCACGATTTTTACACACTCATCGGTCAAAGTCTCATCGCAGGCCACGTGCACATGTATATCACAAAAAATAAATTTAACCAATGCACTATCATTCCTTACCGGGTACAGGCACTTGGCGCAGAGGTCAAGGTGGTTTGATGTCGCTGTCGGGTGAACAACCGTCGTATGCACAACATGATCGATCGATTTTTCCGCGTGGGTGTTGGATCTCGTGACTCGACCACGCATTGTAGGCTGAATTGGGACGGCCGGTTGAAGAATGGTCGTCAGTTCGACTGGTCGATTTAGCTGGGTTATAATTCTTGATTTGGTCATTTTGCGAATAATCCGTGATAACTCGATAACCACACAGAGTAGAGCACAGAATGGCGTATCAAAATGTGTAGTTCGATGAGATCTTTGCAATGAAAGCAAAAACCGTACGATAGTTAACTGTGGGAGAAAGTTTGCACGCGTGAGCAAACCGAGATATTTACGTTGAAACGGTAACTTTGTTGTTAATCGACGAACCAGCTCAAAACGTATAAATTATGATAGCTCTCGTCAAAGTATAGCAAAACGTTTTTGAACGGGTAAAATCCGAGTTGATTTGGCCAAGAAACGGGCAAAAGTGTCAGAGCAACGAAAATACGACCGCACGCCCTGTGTATTGATTCCCTGTTAAAAACATTAGCTGTCCTGTACAAAATATTTATATAAGTAGTGACTGGAAGGGTTGTGACTTCATTTGGTTTCGCACCGAAACATTGTTGACGCACTACAAGCCAAACGATTCCTCAATAAATAACCGTATTAATATTGTGATTATTATTATTATTTCACAGAAGAATGTTACGGGTTTGAAAGATCTGAAGATTCGTCGTTACAAATACATGCCTGATATACGTAGCCTACAATTTGTTCTCGAGTTTCAAGCAAGCAGGATAAACCTCAGTTCATATGTTCCAAAATTTTCCACCAATTTTCGATTGAAACGAATGATGGAACAACGTGGATTCAACGTAATTGCAATCACACCAGTTGAGCCAAATTTTACACATGGTGAGTAATAGTTTCTTAAATCAATAAATTCTATCAAAATTAAGCCAGTGTGTGAACATTGATCTGGTAAAAATAATGTAAATTCAATGGAAAATCAAATCTTGCGAACGAACTCAATTAGAATTTAAATAATGACCTTTAAATGACCTCATTAATCATATGTAGTTCCGAAGAATGTCATTCTTTGTTTCTACATTCGTAATTATTTTTTAATAATCACAGATAATGAGAAAGCAGGACATTATCGTGAGTTTCAACACACATTCTTCCTATTGACCCTGAAACCAATGTTTGAAATTTCACAAATACCAATCTTACTGTATTAGTTGATGGTTTACCTCGTTGTAGTTGATTGCGACGGTTTGTCGACAAGCTCGATAAAATCATCAGTGAAACGTACATCGAAACATTTTCCGACGGAAATCATATACTTTTATTGACTGCGACCACGGATCTTTGATAATAAGGAATTTCTGATTGTCTTTGTTCTTGTCCTGTTCTCGTCCGCATAACTAAATAGAATTGTTTTATGATTGACAGCATTTTCGGAAACTATGCACCGAAGAGCTCTCGGTTGCAGAGGTTTTTCTTTTAAGACGACCGCGGTTACGTTTCTATTAAATTCATGCTTTATAAATTTATACCAATTTTACTGTAACAATGAGACTTCCACTGAATGCCTGAAGTACAAAAAATATACTATTTTCATGAAATTTTCGAATAACATCTACCACACTTGACTTGTGCATTATTCTCCAACGTTTTTATTTTGTGTCAAATCTCCAAATTTTTACAGGATATCAGATAGACTGAGTAGAGATGAATTAGCCTAAAATCTCGATAAATACATATTACATAAAATAAATTCGTTTGGCTTCAACACGTTAAACGACATTAAACTATTCATCACGAATATATATTAGTTAATTAAAATATCTGTATGATAGAAAACATAATGATGCGTTTTATTTGATCAACCTCAGAATTTTTTTATGCCAGTAATTTCTGCATTGACAATAAAATGCAACAAAATGTTCAAGACTTATCGGCAAGAAAAATGCAGTATATTGCACAACCGGTGAGTTTTAGAATTTACCGTGCTTAATATTTTGTTAAACATTATTTCGAGAAAATATATGAAATGAACAGCGTATTTAAATGAATGAACTAACTATCTCATTTAATCGTCAAACATGTTGTTATTCTCCGTCGATCGATATACATCACAAGCGTATGATGATTTTATGCGTCGTGGACTTTGAATAACAGAACTCTCCGACTCGAAAGGAACAATCTTTGATGCATCACTCACAGTGATTGGCAGGAACCGAACGGTCAGCTCCTTCTGACGAAGTCAGCGTGACCAGCGCAGCATCAGCTCTAACTTAGTTTGAAAAATGCCTCCACTTTAAAGTAGAATGCTTTTCAAATGAGCGCCCATAAGAAGAATGAGATCAAGAAGACACCAGCGATTTAACCTGCGATATTTCCAAGAGACTAACTTTAAGTGTTGAGAAAGGTGAAGGTTACACGATATATATATATATATAACATATTATTATTATTATTTCATTATTATTCCATTTAGCTGACTGCGACAACTGCAAAATTTACCCAACATGAAATTAAATTTAATCGGAGAGGGCGAACAGTTGATTACAAAGCTATTTATGGCACACTGGTCACTCTAAATGGCCCCAAAGTAAAAATTAACAATCAGCTCTTTTGGCCAGAGGAAACTTGGACTTGGTATCCACAACTGCTGCAACATGCTCGTCATCCAGCAGGAAGCGAATGCAAGGAAAATTTCGAATTCAATTTTCTAAACGACGCCGGTGAGTTTACAATTCATCCGAAAATTTTTTATCCGAGTAGTTTAGCTTTTTGAATTTCTAAGATTGAATACTGCAAGCTTTATTCAGGAAGATCAGGTCTTGAGAATAATGTAACGTAACAGTTTTGCAAATATGACTTTTTTAGTTAATGATGTGTTTAAGTTATATTTTCGTTCTCCGTCAGTACATAAGGTTTTTTTTATTAAGTGATAACGTAAAAATTGAAGTTTGAATATATTCAAATAATTGCTTTACATTCTTCAGAATTTTCGATTCTGCAATATTCTACAATCGATTTTCGCAAATTTAATGATTAACTCGCAGATTTGTTTTTATCTATGTAATAATTAATACAAACATAGATAATGCATCCGATGATATTGGTAAGTTAATTCTGAAAACTAACATTCTGCGGGATAAAAATGTTCACGTGATTTAATATGTTCTGCCTGATAAGACGTAGTAAATTATTACGATGAAGACGTATAATTCACAAGCACATTTCATTGCTATTCTCTCTACTAAATGACACCTGCAACAACAGGATTTGTTCAGTCAATGTGTTGTGCTAGTTCGCAGTTATATATTTAATTATATGAATAAGCCTCATCTGGTAGAATCGCCAAACCTAAATCGCAATTAATGGCACCGCTGCCTAATATATCTTTTGTAGAAAGCTATCCTCAAATTTTTCATTAGCCTAAGTAAAAGCTTTATGATAAATATTCCTCTTATTCGTTAACAGTATATCACGTGCAATTGGAATTGGATTCATTGTGGTTGGCTGTGACTGGATCAGCTTGTGGTTATGTAAGTTAACAGTTGTCCCCTTTTCTCGGCTAAATATATTCCGGTGTGATCATTCGTATTTCCTTGCTTCGCATTAGCTGAACACATCAAGACATTGCTAACGTTCTTTTGAATCAAACTTGGACGATTGATAATAAATTGGACGATTGATACCAATTTAATAAATTGCTTCAGGTAAAACATTTGTTCACCACCGTAAAGCGATTTGATGTAAATTGTGATGCTCTGGATTCCGGACTCAGCCCAGCTACATCCAATCACGCGTTCTTGCAACTTCGATTTCATCCAGCTGATTTGAAGTCGGAGTACCGAGGTAAATATTCTAATCAACTCGAATTCAATAAAATGTTGTCGATGCTGACCGAAGAACACGTGAATGCCTGGCAAATTACCGACGTCCCTTGCGAATGTGAGTCCCATCGCATCAAGATTGTAAAATATTTGAGTAACTATACCAATATTAGAAAAGCTGCACTAATCTACGAATCAAAAATTATTGCAGAAAGAACCATTGTGTCGATTTAATTGCAGATTATCTGGGACAAACAAAGGATATTTTGAGTAAGTTCAAGCAACATTTTAGCACGGTAACAATGTGGAAATTCATAAAATATATCAAATATTTAAAGACATTCAAGAAAAGAATAAAATGTGTAATTTATGTTCAGCATATAACGAAATTACAGAATGTTTCCTAATTCACCAATTTCAAATGGCGGATGTCATTCATAAGTGATAAATTGAACAAAGTTTAGCGTATATTTGCGACGCGGATTACTCACAATATTCAAGTTTAAGAACGGAAGCAAAAGCGATAATTCCGTGTCAAATCCATAAATTCTTTGTTGCGTACTCCATGTTTCTAAACATTATATAATGGCCATAATTGTAACATTTATTTCATGATATAAATTCAATTTGTGTACTACACAGTATTTGCACGTGTTGGCCACGGTTGGATAAGTTTGGTATTCAATCACATGTACCCAAACAAATGTAGAAGATCTTAAGCCCATGGTGGTGAACAAAATTGCTTATGTGCATGCAAATTAAGATCTTTGAACTATGCAACTAATCAGTCCTGAAATGTACGTGCTCTGTTTAACTAACAGTGAGATTTCGGAATTGAGAGAAACGCTGCTGTTTTGCAGAGAAAATGGAAACATTAAATGGTGTGATTTAGGAGAACACCACGGAGTGACACAATTTCATAGCCTAAACCCATATTGTTTATAACAAGATCAAAATTCATATGTGTTCCTGGATTCTGCTTGCTAACAGAAAATGAGGTGAGAACTGCAATATGCACTGTAAAAACGTAATGCCCTTAACACCGTTGAAAATTAAACAATTAAGACAAACCCACTTCGATTAGATAATGATTGTTTTTACATTATTACGTGAAAATAGTGTAATAGAATTAACGCAATTTTTTATATTTCATAAGAACTGTCAGCCGTTTATCAAAGCTCGAACACAACTTCCATGGGAATATGTGACGAAGTGCGTTTTGTTTATGTAGTCAATTCCATTTGAATGTTTGCGAAATTCGTTTCATCAACAATGATTTAGCTGATCTAGCATCTAGCACCGTTTACTATCAACGATTCCGGGTGTTCTGCACGTCAGAAGCAGTGCTCCCTAACATAAAGTACACGAACAAAATGATGCACTATCGAAGCCACTGTTTTTTCATTGACACTTACGAGTTAATTTTGTACCGTTTTATATGTGGCAAACTTACCTAATAGTGGCCTCATATTATGATTCACGCGTGTGGTCTGAAACCAGATGGAGTAAGATATAAGGTGGGAAGCATACAAAATACAGCGGGACGGATATGCCAACATACTTCGATCTAATCTGAAGGAATTTTTGTCGAAGCCATTATAACTATGT